>DWLR01005701.1:0-10694 GCA_018246295.1 Papilio alexanor hazarajatica
CACAAAATACACTAAATTTGAATTGAATTGATTGGATTGATTCTTCCAGAAGTTGAGGGTTCTGCTGCAGCCTGCGCAGCAGAACATATATCTACATTTATTGTCATTAAAATAAATTGGACTGTATCGAAGATTAGCATTTACGAATTAATGGACAAGTCGTTTTATACCTATTGAATAATATATTATTACTTACCTATAGGTAACTCTAAAAATACATTTAGTATCAAAATTTTATTTATATTGTGTAAAAACTGTATTATAAATTGAAATAATGTTTTCGTACTCTATGCTGGTGTAGGATAACTACAATATGTAATAAAATACATTAAAATGGTCACATAAGAAATGTACACCATAAAACCAATATATTTTAAAAAGACGTCAGCTGTCGCGTGGCACAATTCATTACTTTTTTAAAAACGATTATAAGACGGTATTGCATTTCAATTTGTCCGATTTAAAATTCCTTAAGACAATTTGAGTTTTCTTAACGATGTTAAAACCAGTATGCCGTATGTCCGAGAACACATTAAAGTTTGTTATTACAACAGAGCGTGGTTCGCAGTTTTTCATTTTGTTGGCACATCTCCCAAATGTTTAGTTGCGTAGAGTAGAGATAATTATATGAATCTATGTCTATTTTGAACGAGTATTGTGTTGGAGCCGACCCGGATCAGGCGTGCCGAGCGTCTCCGAGTGACAGCCGCAAAAAAGACAAGAATGGACTATTATAAACGAGAAATACCAGCTTGCGATGTCTGCCAACAGCCAGCAAACCAAACGTGCGGTGGCTGCAAGCAAGTCTATTACTGCTCCAAATCACACCAGAAACAAGGATGGAAGGACGGACACAAAACAAAATGCTGCCCTTTCAAAATTCAGTTTACTCGTGCATTAGGTAGATATATGATAGCCACTAGAGACATTAAGCAGGGAGAAATAATATTAAAGGAAAAGCCAGCAGTGATCGGCCCCAGAATGGCCAGCACAGCACATTGTTTATCTTGTGGAAAGAAACTACAACCGACTATGATAGCAGAAAACTTAGATTACTACAAATGTTCACAATGTAACTGGCCTATGTGTGGCCCAGAATGTGCTAAAGACGACGTTCACAAAAGTGAATGCAAGGCTATGACAGATAGGGGTTACAAGTGTAGTATAAAATATGAAAATGCAGATAAAGCCGAAGCGGCGTATTGTGTGATTGCACCACTGAGAGTGTTGTTAATGAAGGAATCAAATCCTAAGCAATTTGAAAATATTATGAATCTGGAATCCCATTTAGATAAACGTATCAATACAAACCTATATAATGTTTTAAAAAACAATCTAGTTACTTTCGTTAAGAACGTTATCGGTTTGCCTTTTAAAGACGAAACAATTTTACATGTGGCGTCTATTTTTGACACAAACTCGTTTGATGTCAGATCTGCAGATGGAACGAAGAGATTTAGAGCGATTTACGTTACAGCATCAATGATGAACCATAACTGCAAGCCCAACACTCGTCATGTATTCTTGGGGAATGATTATAATATGGTTCTCATCGCGACCGTACCCATAGCTAAAGGTGAGTTAATAACAGCTACATATACACAAAGTCTATGGGGAACGCTAGACAGAAGAAAACATTTAAAAGATACAAAATGCTTCGATTGTGAATGTGAAAGATGTGGAGATCCAACTGAATTCGGCACTTATTTAGGGAACATATACTGTTCACTTTGCAATGGACCATTCAATGATAGTGGTCTATCTAGAGGAGCTATGCTTGTGTCTACGAATACTTTTGATGAGACTGCTCCATGGAAATGTGAGAAATGTGATCATTATATTCAAAGCCGACAAATGTTCTGGGGCAATAATGCATTAAAACAAGATTTGAATAAGCTCAACAAATCCGGACCACAGGAACTAGAGGAATTTATAGAGAAATACAATTTAACTTTGCACCCAACGAACCATTTGATAGTTCAAGCAAAATTAGCTTTGGCGCATATTTATGGAAACTATAAAGGATACACATTGCCAGGTATATTGGTTTGTTAAATTTTCAAATTGTTTTTTATCTTTATGCAAATATTAGAGTTTAAATAACTTACTAAACTTCTTATTTACGTTTCTTAGTCATTATTTGTCGCTTAGTAACCATTGACATTACTTATGTACATACATCGAGTTTATATTAATTCTGACCCTTTTTTATAGAACTCCATAATGATTTGTTGAATCGCAAAATAGAAATCTGTCATGAACTACTGGAATTAGCAGACAAGTTGGAACCGGGATGGACACGATTTCGTGGCACGATTCTTTTGGAGCTTCAAGCAGCTATGTCAATGCAGACTAAAAGGGAATTCGAGACTCAGAAACTAACGAAGAATGGAGCTCAGGTCAATAAATTTTATAATCGATATCAATTTATCTCTATATTAAATACTAAATACGGTGTGTATGCAACGTTGGTAGAGTTACCTGTCTTTCTTGTAGACAGCCACTATAGATATTGAATACCATAGCGGCTCTCAACCGCTGTTAAATAGTTATACCAACATTTTGCTTTCAGAATAACTGAGCTAACATTTTTAAACTGTAGGAAGTACCTAACTGAGTTTTCTAATAATATAATGAGTGTTCTTTACTGTAAGTAATCTTGTCATTTACCATTATTAGTTTTCTAATAATGTAAATTACTGTTCTTTACTGTAGGTAATCCTATCATTTACCATTATTAGCGAAAGAACGTCCCGTTTGATTTGTTAATTGATATTATGAAAAATTATAGTAACCAAGACAAAGGCCTTTCCCAGTGCTTTTCATAGTATGCGGTTCTATGCTCAGCAGTGGATTGACATGGGCTGATGATTATCATGATGAAGACATTTGATAACCGCTACGATCGAATTAGTTGCAGTTTCGTTGCGAAACAGTTGCAATTGGTACGCTATACAGGATAATATGTTTATTTACGAAAGTTTGGTTTATGTGAACAATTGAATTGATGCCAAATTAGTATCTACTTGTAGGTTATAAAATGTATATTTCAAGATATTGTCCTAGATTTTATTTATAACCACACAAGTTTGAAGCTGATTGGTACAACGTCATTAAATAAATAATGAAGTAAGAGCATTCTTACCAAATGTTTATTAAATAAAACCAGACAACACGATGAATGTGACACCAGATAGCTTTTGTATGTATATATAATCGTCGTAAACATCGTCATTTTATAATCTCACTACCCATATTATAAACTGACGGATAACTATGAACTGAACTAATAATTGACAAATTGACTCCTCTAACTTGTAGTTTTCAAGACCCTCTGATACGTTTTTGTGGTAAAATCGAGGTCCTCTTCTTCTGGATGATCGCTATAAATGCTGCTATATATTAAATACCTTACCTTTTTCCTTACAGGATCAACTTATGCAGAGCATGGCCTTACTACAGGAGGCGACAAATATACTTAGAGTGGAACCACACATGATAGAGATGCTCGAAGCAAAAGTCAAAGAACTATCAAATCAGCTGGACGCTGCAAACAGTTTCCCGGAATGACATCTGTTTATTAAAAGACAAATTTATGAATATTAATTATAGTATTATTTTATAATAACAGAAGACTTACTTTTTACTTACAATTTAGTTTGTGTTTTAAAGGAAAGTTAATTTTATAATTATTTACATTAATTTATATACTCACAGGAAATTGAAAAAAGAACAAAAACTTACTCAGTGAAATGGCAAAACCGGAAAGTTTATTTTTAACCGACTTAAAAAAAGGTGGTCCTCTATTTGTTTTTTTTTTTATGTTTGTTACTGAACTTGTTAAGAACTTCGTCATCACCGAACCGATTTCAAAAGTATTTCTCTTTTTGGAAAGAAGACATTCGCAAGTTCGTTCCATTTATTTTTGAGTACCATCGAACCTTGAGTTTCGAAGATATACCCAAATTCTACTTTAATTTCGATGATTAGATAGAACATGTGAAATAATTGTTATTTTCATTGTCATGGCAACCGATATTGTAAATATTATTTTCTATTTCTCATCCTTTAAAAATCCTTTGATTATAGTGTAAATTTGAAGTCGTTTTTTTATTGTTAAATTCTAAAAGATTATGATGAATGTTATCAAGTTAAGGTTTGGAGAATGTCATGGCGACTGCTTTAAATATTACACGTAGTACATCAAGAAAAATCTACAAAACAATTTAGCTTGCATTATATTAACCATTCCTGATTACTATCATACCTGTTTAACCATTACCTATGGATTTTGTTTTATTAACTTCATTATACATTTTCATCTAATTTGATATTGATGATTTGAATGTATAATTAAGCCAACGTTAAAACTAAAACAGAAACAAGGATCATTCTCCTTCTGAATTTTACTATTACTAGTATTTTTATTTTTGTAAGGCCTAAGAATATAATAATATTGAACCCCATATTTCGTGTTGGCGTTTTTCTTAGTCTATATGTTGTCAACTTTTATTGGTGTAATTTTGGTAGGTTTCGTTGTGACCTCATCAACTTTCGGCATACTTAGCTCAACAGTCTCTCTATTGATGTGTAATATGTTCTTTATTACACGGGTTAGCTTTTTATTTGGACAAGGACTGGTTTCTATCACAAAAATTTTCGCCATGTTCTTGTCGAGTGGTGGCCCCTTCTTCGTGTTGAACTGAAAAAAAAACATATATATATTTATATAATTGCATGTTTGCAAAATATCATAAAGGACAAGAACCTTATGTACAGAAATAAATTTTTTTGTTAGTAATAAATAATTCGTGCTCTTCACTTCGACTGAATGAATGAATGAATATCTTCGACTTCATGAAATCAATGAGCTCTTCGAAGCTCATTATCAAACATCTGATACCTATAATAGTGGTAGATTACGCAACAACAACATTAGTTGCAGGAATTTCTCGCCAGGCGTGAAGTAGAAGTGTTTTGTGTTTGTCCTGATGAGTGAGGTGCCGGAGGCCTAATTTTAGTCCTCTTCCCTTTCCTTAATCTAACTCTTTTCTAATAAGGAAAGAATGGGAAGGGAAATAGGATTTGACGAGGAAAGGGATGGAAGGAAGGAAATGTTCATTTTTCTGTCTATCTTTTCCTCTGACTATTAAAGGTAGGCAACGCATCTGTAACTCGCAAATGCTTGTTGCAGATGTCTATGAGTAGCACTTAGGAGACTGCTTGCTCGTTTGCCACCGTTATGTTTAAAAAAAAAACCTTCTGTGGTTGTTGTCGAGTCTTTTGGAATAGGTAAAGCACGACAGCCAATAAAGAGCAATGGCATTGATGTTGCAACCAGTCGTGACGATTCGATAACGCTGATTAGATGCCGATTTTCTGATAAAGTTACTCACCGTAGCACAGGTACAGCACCAGGAACTGAATCTGAACAACATGACGCCTTGTGTTCTGTCCATTGCCCTGCGGAACCTTAGGTTGGTGAAGCCATAGATGAGCGGGTTTATTGCGCAGTTTACGTATATCAAATAGTTTGCTACAAACCACATAACGTTGTAAGCGCCTTCGACCTAAGAAGAAAAGAGAGAACGAAGACAAATTAGGATTCAATATGTATTAACAATAATTATATACTTTTGGCATTACTAGCAGGATATTAAACAGACAGACTTAGAACTTTCTCCGATTCTAGGAGCACTGTAAACATTAATGGAGAATGATATCAAAAGAAAATATATTGTATGGTAATGGCATGAACTGGTCAAGGATCGTTTTGGTATAATTACCGCATTAATCTCCAGACTAAGATTGTTCCTCCAGTACACCAGCACGGTGTACGGTATCCTGCAAACCGCCGCGGCCAGCAGCACGCACGCCGTGATCCTCATCGCCCTGCCCTTCGCCTTGCCCACGACCTGACCTCCACCGTTAGAGGACAGCTTCCGAGCACTCCATTCCAAGCGCCAAATTATTGTACCGTACTGAAATGAAAAGGTGACTAAAACTGAAAATGTTATGCAGGGGGAAGGTATGCAATAACGAGTGGCAGTTGTTTGCCTAGGACGACCAAAAGTATAAACTTTTTTAACTAGATTGGTAATTAAAGAAAACATGTATTTCGAATACCCGTAATCGACAGACAAGTATGCATATATTATATATGAATACATGTAACTGAATACCGAGAAGTGTGTCAGAACTATTTATAATGGAAGTATTGTCTGTCTTATTTATTTATGAAATAGGAACACTACTATTGAAAATGCCTAAATATGAGATTAGTAGTGAACATAAATTACTTACAGTTAAAATCATCAAACCCAATGGTAACCAAACCAGAAGGATCGTGATAAAATGCCAGTAAATACTTAGAACTTTGACCTCTTCTGCGCAGTACATTTCCAAATAATCAAGCCATTGCCGTTCCTTGAAAATTAAATTATTAAATTAATTCAACTTCCACTACCTTTGAGAAAGGTATAACAAATTATCACTTTTTTTTTTCATTTTAACTGACTGATTACAGAAATATACATAGTTGTAGTAAACGTCACAATATTAAAATATTGAAGATGATAAAAAACGTATAACTGGTATTATACAATAAAGTAATGGTTTTATATTAGTAAGTTACATTAATTTATGGAGTTTTCGATTCATAAACTTAATTTACGTGATATTACGCCTAAATTGTATTGTACCCTATCGAAATTATGCCTTAATTATGCTGTGAACAAAGTAGTAGCCGATTTCTCCGAATTTATACTTTTTTCTTACCATAAATTCCCGCTTAACACTCCATGGCAATGACAGAGCGATTGCTATGAACCACGTCGCAGCGATCAGTTTTGGAGCTGCCGCCTTCGTGACCCTTGCTTCTGAATTCAGAGCCGCCGCTGCCAGTCTGTCATAAGATACCAAAATCACTGCTCCCACACTTGCTAGGAGAAAAGTCGCTGAAATATGTAAAGTATTATCTACATATCAATATAAAGTTCTCTACATCTAAGCAAAGTCATAACAATGAAATCAGAAATCTAAAAAGTATATTATAGGTCAACAAAAGTTAATAATTATAAAATATTCGTTGAGCACCGAATGAGCTAGAAAAGGCTTAATAAAATTTCATTGCAACTTCTAGAAGAGAAGCTGAAGCTAAGCTAAGAAGCTGCTTTTGCCACAGGTTCAAATTTAAATCCAAAAACTGAGCTACATTTTTAGACCTCATAAACCTAGCACATTACCTTGCAAAAATCCTTCAAACTTGCATCCGAAATTCCTCAACACATACTGCTGATAGAAATCTCTGACCAACATGAACCAAGGGCATAATATCAAGGTCAATACGTCCACTAGAGCTAGGTTGCCAACGAGATAATTACTGGCCGTCCAGAGCCATCTGTTTTTGAAGAGGATAGTGAGGATGATGGAGTTCAGAAAGATTCCCGTAACGCCGATAACAAGCATGGCCAATGTTTTAATAGTGACTTCTCTTGACGATTTCCGATGCCACAGTACATTCGGGAAAGGATACTGGGATGTGTCGATCTGAAATAATTTTCGTTAGTTATTTTTGTTAAAAGGCCCAAGACGTCATATAATGGCTAAACTGTAGAATGGCACCAACATTGGACGAGTTACTACAAGTTCATCGCTCATGCATCAGGTTCAGGTGGCTTTGAAGATACTAAGACGCCTTACTATACCAGATAAGTATCGACTTATTTCTAGGATTTCTCATAATCTTATATCTAGGATTTCTTCTAAACTTGTTTCTAGGATTTCTTCTAACATGAAAGGCATATAAACATTTTTTATGTATTCTTCATGACAAATAATTTCTTTCATTGTTTGATTTCCATTTAACTATAAGAGGTACGATGACAATTTATATACTTCTTTCGTTGAAATAAATGAAATATGAAAATAAAAATGACTATCGTATACCAAATATAAATTAGAATTTAAAAAATGTATACTTACATCATCAAAATATTCAGCCGTCCAATTCGAGGCGTATCTTAAAAAGATTTCCTTATAGTCGCTATCGTTATACATTGCGTGAAACCTACTTTTAGATTGAACATGAAATAGTTTTGTTATTTAGAATTATTACTAATCTATTCTATTTTGGGCTTACAAGAGTACACAAATTCACAGTTTGTTAATGCACAAAGGTAAGGATTTTGTGGGCAGTACAATGCTTTATTCATAATGAATATTTTCGTAAAAGCTGTCGAGATAAGCCCACATATGTATGTATGCCATAGCCCATACAGTAGTCCATTATACACAAAGCTTTTATCGAGATAATATTGAAGTACAGATACGGTGAAGGTCAATGGTATATCGCTAATGTACTAAAAGAGTGTTATTCATTAACATAAATACTCTCGCCCGTAACACAGAAGGGTAGGCAGAGATTAGGGATAAAGCGGAGATTAATTAATGTAATATTATTTAATATTCATTTTCACATAGATATTTTCAATAAATTTTCAGACAAGGCAGCTTAATATTGGTGCGTTGGCCTTACGATGGTCAATTGTATATTTTAATATTACTGCTAATTTACATTGCAATTACATTCGACACTTACATTGTTGTAAAATACACAAAATATGTTAGCTGCAGTAAGAAATCAGCGGAATCAACACAGTATTTACTTTTATTTACCATTTTCTTCTATATTTATTGCAATTAACTTGTCAAAATTGAAAAAAAAACCGTGAAATACAGCAATTGTGAATTGCTATGTTTTTTTAAAACATAGTTTTGTAAAATATGGTTTGTTCGCCAAGACCAGTTTTGTAAGACGACATCTAGCGGCAAACACTAAAACTATCTGCTTGTGTGTATTTTGCACTTAGAACAGGTGACATTGTGTCGGTAAATGTTACTTTAGTTTAACATGTAAAATTAAGATGGCGTTATTTACGTACAAAGTTTTACTTTCTTTTCTAAATGCCTTAAAAAAAACCTAAATTATAATGTCATATTTTTAATTTGAAATGTGTAGAAATTTGTACGATATAGTATATATAAGTATTTTTGAAATCAAACACACAAGAAAGAGTTTATAATGAATCTTTAGAATATTTATATACGTATTTATACACTTCATGTCTAATTCTTGATTCAGTTTTAAAATTAGAATAAAAAAATATCTAGAAAATTTTATTTGTAAACTGTCATTATAAATTAACAATGTTATAATGATGACTTATGATGATTAATGATTTCGGCAAGTATTGAACATCTTATTAAATCGATTTACTTCACTCTCTCCACATATATTAAATAAGTTTCGATGCGAATTTCGAACTTCTGTTTTTCCAAACTTTTTTTCATTTGCTGTTCTATTTTTGATGATAATTAACAATAAAAAGTAAGATAGACATACTATGTTTTTATGTAAATATTTCGTTAGTTCGACTCAAGATGACAATTAATATATTATACTTTAATTCATTTCCCTAAATACGACCAGCCGAAAGCATAAATACCTTCGACATCAACACTAGCGCCATGTTTCTGTATTAAATGTCTAATGTTATTTTTGTCCATCTATGTACTTATTGTTGTGAGTAAATTCGTCTAGAAACAATGGGAATCCCAGCAGTTTATATGCAATTTGCCTCGAGTTGATTGTCAAGCAATGATACGTGAGAATTACACACGTCCGAACAAATTAAAGCGACATTACGCCGTCGTTTGACAGAGTTTTACTTAAGTAGCGGATGTTTCCCATATTAAACAGCGACATCAAAACTATTGTCAACGCCTTTGACATGCTAGAGAGCGGTTAGAATTAATTTAAATTTAGTTTTTTTTCTGTCATTAGCCTTCACGAATATATCGCGTACAACATTTTTTATGATTTTATCTTTGTAATTGAATAAATGTGCGGACGGATAAGTTGTTAGGGGCAGATATAAGATGGTTGGTTAAAGAAGGATTACGTAAGCAGAGATTACATATTTCTATTAAACACTGTCCTGGCTCATCAATCTCGCTTCTTCTACTGTTACTCCTCATTTCTCTGCCCTTTTCCGACTTGAGTAGAGTCGACACAGTATGTACTACTCTTCCATATATCCTGGACTCTGTCCATACTGTAACTGGTTTTGGCTATAGTTTTACGGCCGACCGCCTGCCTGACTCCAACCCTCCTTGGGAATACATACTTATATAAGGTATTTAATATGACATTATAAATATGACATTATAAAATAGCACAAAATAAACTAAATTTGAACTAAATTGATTGGATTGATTCTTCCAGAAGTTGAGGGGTCTGCTTTAGCCTGCGCTCGAAGTTCAAGTGCTGATGTTACATATTGATTTGTTTCAACAGCACGGAAGATGTAAGCAGCCCAAAATTAGCCTCGGGTTCAATGGGTATTTCAATCTGTACGTAGTTGCAGATCTGCTGCTGATCAAATGCACCACTAATTTTGTTTTCCGCACATAACTTATGTAACACCGCCTCCAACTTTATAAAGCGCAAGTTTGGCCTCACATGGAATACTGCTTGCATCTCTGGGCTGGAGCTCTACAATAACAGCTTCTTCCATTTGACCGCATACAAGGAAGAGCAACTCGAATGGTCAACGTCCGAGCTCTTACTGATCGGCTTGATCCTCTGGCATTGCGGAGAGACGTCGCGTCTCTTTGCATTTTTTACCGTCTAT
>DWLR01005702.1:0-10693 GCA_018246295.1 Papilio alexanor hazarajatica
GAGGGGCTACAGTTCGGCTGTCTGGCGGACGGTGACGAAGCAGCCCAGCGAGCTGCCGTCGAGGTAAATATCTACACTGACGGCAGCAAAATTGACGGCAAGGTCGACGCGGCGCTATCAGTATGGAATAGCGCCACGGAGATCTTTTGCCGGAAATTAAAGCTGGGTAACTTCTGCACCGTATACCAGGCGGAACTGCTAGCCCTGCATGAGTCCGTGAAGTATACAGTGAAAAGTAATGCCAGCGTTTCGAGAGCGGACTCCAGGTCCGCTCTCGAAACGCTGAAAAGTGACGTTTCCCTCCATCCCCTCGTAGAGAGTATAAGGGAAAGTATGAAAGAGATAAGCAAGCAAGGGAAAAGAATGGAAGTTGAAGCACATGCAGGAATGGAGGGAAACGAAAGAGTGGACCAATTGGTGAAAGCTGCTGCGGTCGGAATGAAGACCAGAGCGAACTATGAAAGGTGTCCTGTTTCATTTGTCAAGCGACAGATCCGTCTGGATACGCTTGACAAATGGAACAGGCGATATGTGGAAGGGGACACGGCCTTGACAACTAAGCTCTTCTTTCCCGACGCCGTTAGCGCCTACCCCGCACTCCGTGGGCTTGACGTGAATCCCGTGCTGGCTCAGGTTTTGACGGGGCACGGGGGGTTCTCAGAGTACTTGAATCGGTTCAAGTGCAAGGAGAGCCCCTCGTTCATCTGTGACCCAGCACGGGACGAATCCGTGCTGCATATATTGGTAGAATGTCCAGTTTAGGCTTTGCTTAGATCTGAAACGGAAATTAAAATTAGACAAAAAATAACCAAAGATAGTTTAAGTAGCTTAATTAGAAATAAAGAAACAAAAGAAACTTTTATAATATACTGTTCATCCTTGGCTCTGAAAATAATAAAAAGAAATAAAATAAAGTTATTAAGAACGTGTAAATAGAATTTAATTTAGTAAAATGTTGCAAATTATTTTATATTTTTAATACAGAAATAAAGAAAAACGAAAAAAAAGAGAGAACAACGTCCCTGATCAAACCACGTTAGAGGTTCGAGAGGGCGGCATAGCGCCGCCCGAAAAAAAAAGTAGTATACAAAGCGAAATTGATTATTTAAAATAGAAAATAACTTGTTTAACCAAGCTTTCCATTTAATACAGCATCCTTTATCCGGCAATTTTCCTCAGATTCATTAAAAGCTTTCTTTCTTAGACAAGTATTAATAGTCCGTATTTGAAAAAATGTTTCCTCAAAAGTGATCAATGGGTGACTAAAACACTTTCTTAAAAATCGCCTTTAGAATTACGATAATAAACGTTTCTTTCACAAAAATTAACTAAAAAGTAAGAAATGTTTCATAAAATATGAAATAAAATATATAGGAAAAAGCAGCGAATAGAATTCAGGATGTAAGCAGCATTCATTTATTTCTTTTAATTAACATAATTTAAATCTTATTTTTTGTAATAGTTATAATTTCCTATATATTCTATCTTATCAGTTCAAACAGATTATATTATAGCATTAATAAGTACGTTAAAATGAATCTTCAATAAACGTTTACCACGTAATTAGACTTGCTCATAAAACTTGCATATGCATATATTTTTCTCTTTTAAATGTCTAAAATAACAACGAAACACTCACGCTGACGCAATCTAACATCATAACAAACGCCTTTTTTACCGCATTTTTACTGTTCCTATTCACGACCATGTTTAATGTATATTATTGACTGTTTAAGACAACAATGGTTTCGGGGTACTCATAGTTTTAAAATTTTCGTTTCGTACGCTGTATTATAGAAGACAAACAACATTTTCTTTTGTCAGCTATTGTTTACTTTAATACGTTTTTAGAAAATGAATGGTATGAAACTTAATTAGAACGAATGAATAAAGTCATTCAGATTTATCATGACTAAAAGTGGACAGGTTGTGGGTTGGAGTTTTATTTTATCAGTTCACCTTTTTGGTATTCATTGCTTTGATCTTGGTATATTATAGAAACATGAACTGATTGTAAATCAGCATTTCGAAATATCTATGAAAAATTAAGTTATACTAAAAATATGGGGTCTATTTATAAATATCTTTTTTAGTAATTTTTTTTTTTTTTTGGTTATACTGATATATGTTCTGATATGAATGACATTTGTAAATGTAAAAATCATTTTTGTAATAGTAACAAGTTTGAAAATATTTTTTTTACACAAGAAGGTGTCAAACGAGCAAACTGTCCCCTAAGTGGCCGCTACCCATAGATATTTACAACAAGCATTTGCGAGTTGCAGAATTCTTTTACAGCTCTAAAAGACACAAAGAAAATAATTATTTTTTATGTTTTAAATACAATAAAAACAAGAAGTCAAAGTCACTTGCTATTTTTAAATCTAAGCTGCATAGCCATGTCCTGAACAAAGTTACTCGCTGACTTAAATGTTAAATGTTTTTCTTATTTCATATGTATGTAAGCGTATTTATGTATCTATTGCATTATTTATGTATTTAAAACATAAACAATTCTCGTTCTTATTTTTTTTTACTTGTTACCCTGCTATTTATTCCTATTTTACCTCTCCTGTCCTACAGGGTTGCCTGGCAGAAATCGCTCATAGCCGATAAGGCCGCCCTTGCCCACATTTAGATATAAATCTTAGAATTAGTCAATGATTGTAATCCTGTTATGTGAGAGAGATAAAGACAATAAAGAGTTTATAAATAAAAAAAAAATAAAACAGTGCGAACATGTCGATTCGTGAAGAAAACTAACAGGGAATTTGAGTTGGCGAGAAAGCTCGAAGCAAAACTAATACTTCACATTCTCAACTTTAACAAACTTAAACTAGAACACAGATAAAATAAAATTTGTTTAATAATAGTTTACATAGTAGTTTAGTAAGCAATACTTGTAAATGGAAAGAATCACTATCACAACAATCACGGTATCTTTCAAATGTTAAAAAGAATTCAACAGGTTTTATTCATTAATTTAGGAAACAAACAGTCATAATACATAGTTATATAAAATGTTATATACATATAGACTTGGAGGTCCATTAATTTATACTACTTATATTGATTGGTTTATAGTTTTACTTTTAGAGTTTACTGGTACACAACGAAACAAAAAAAAAAGGAAAAAGGGAAATAACAAATTGAAGAACAAAACAGAAATTCATAGGGTAAAAGGATTATAAAGAAGTATGTCTGATTTGATTTTGAATTTTCGTCCTATATGATTCTAAATTTTATACCAAAAATATCAATATCAGTAAAGTCTTAATTATATAAGTCAACACTTCGTCGAAAAAAGTTATTAGAACAGAATACTGTTTCATAAAAAGGAACGACGAATAAATTCTTAAAGCGAAAGCTGTGCTTGGGTATTCTAAACAATTTTTTTCCAAAATGTACGGGGAGTCCACGTGATTATTCAAAATTTTGAATTTAAACATTTGACCAAATGTAATAAATACATCTATCAGCAAGAGATCAATCCCCTATCAATAAATTTTTAAACAGTTGTAATTTAAATCTCGAATAAAGTTTCTTAGTTTTTAATTATGATGTGTACATGCGCTTCTGTGAACTACCAAAGGACGTAATTGAGGTATTGTTTCAAATTTGAGACAATAGATGGCTCGTTTAAAAAACAACAACAACAAAACGACTGAAAACAATGTAGGCAAAGAAGAACTCTTTATCACCATATGCCTGATTTTAGCATCAAAATAACTAATTAACCCTAAGTGAGATATTTGTAACATTAACACAGTGAAGCTATTGATTAATTACTGAATTTATTGACGTATTACAAATTAATACAAACACAAATAACCGCCCCCGCAACATGAATAATAACAGATATGATGTTTGATCAAAGCGACACCATTAGGCAGTTTAATAGAAATGGGTGGAACTCCATGCATTAATCATCGCTCTTCGTGACATTGGCTTTTGATTACTGTTTGACGTCAACGTAGAAAAAGCTTTCAATGTATTCCTTCGATATAAAAATAGAATTAATTTTAATGTACTTTTTTATTCTCTTAATTTAACGAAATAATTAAAAGATGTTTCCTTCTTTTAAACTCCAATTCTCTCCTTACCAAATCTATCACAATCTACATACATATATTACTATAAAAACCCTACTATTCAACATGAATACCACTTTTAGTACGTGATGGGGTAAACGTTATCAGTTTTATCTCAACGACTATCATCAACGAGATGACAAATTGGCTGAGTTATGCGTTCTTGTATTGCTATCGCTTTCTTTTATCTCCTATTATCGAGAGCTTTCCTTAATAGATAATAAGCACATTAAGTTAAACTAAACACGTGACTCGAGTTATTTTACTTTTTTACTTTACGATTCTCTTAGAATAATTTTAACTCCTCTAAGTTTTACTATTACACTGTATTCCATATTTTTAAGACAATATTTTGTATACTGCTTTCTCAAATATCGTAGACATACTAAAATGTAAAAAAAAAACATTATTTTTAATTTTGCTGTTAATAAGCTCATTGTTTTTCCATTTATTTCCCTAAATGATGCGATCAACGGGGGAGGCCTAAGTCCAGCAGTGGACGATCATAGGCTGAGATGGATGTGGTTTACCTAACATATCAATGTTTACCCTTTGTGGTAACAAAATATAATACTCCATTATTGTTAATATGGGTTATGAAAATATTACGATTATGTTCTAAATAGCAATATTATTCATGTTTAATCTGTCATCTTGGAATCCATTTACATACACAATGAAGTCTACAGTCCCACCTCACGTCTTCTAAGCATAATGGAATCTTGAATAAATTATACATATGATGGAATTTAATAAACAAATACACACGAAAGTGTAAGCATTCCCACGTGTATTTCAACCGTTTCACGTAGGTACAGCGTTCAGTTATAATATTGGTATACTAGATGCTACCCGCGAATTCACACGCATTCATTTTTTATATTTTTCTCTTGGCATGGTAGGTAAAGCTGGATAGACAAATATTTATTTTTTATACCCGAGGAAACATTCTTCTACAAAACCACTTGTTTATGTGAAATAAAACAAACATGTACGGTGTACAAACACAAAAAGTATTGTGTTTATACTACGTAAGTTTTGTATTACGAGTATTTAGTAGCGACCAACCCCGACTTCGCACGAATAGAGAAGAAAGATGTTATACTCAATCTTTTTTGTGACATATCACGTACCGACCTATAGCTGTTTCAAAAATCAACGTCATAATTTTTCAGCCAATTTATAGATAAGCTTGATAAATTATCGTAAACCTTCCTCATTAATCCCCGTCTGCTATTGAAAACTGTATAAAAATCGACAAACAGAAGGGACTTTGTTTTATATTGTGAATAGTGTAGCGCCCAGTAGACCACGCCCTGTTTTCTCTGTTCAGTTCTGTTTAGTTTTATTTCATTTAATATATCTTCTGAACTAAACAGTTTAGAAGATATGTTAAATCAAATAACAAATGTCAAAATGTTTTAGTAAAAAATCGAAAATTTAAATTTAATACTCTAGCTTACCAACATATTTATTTAGATAAGCATTAATACTGAATTCGAAAAAAAAAAATAGCTTCGTAAATAAGGTACGATTTTAGTCACCTGTATTAGATAGATATATGCCATGGCTGACTTTTGTAGACCTATAAAATATAAATATTACATATGTAACAATATTACATATATGCCATACATTGTTTTGTTATATTTCAAGGGGATTAGGCAACGTTTTCGATTAAAGCTAGCGGCTTAACTTTTTCCGGCATTTTCAATAATTATCATCATATTTCAACCAATCGGACAAAACCTTAAGAAATTACTTGAACCTTCGTCATGAATCACTATATCTATTAGTGAAAACCGCATTAAAATCCACTCAGCAGTTTTTGAGTTTACAACGAACCGACAGACCTGCATACACGGCGGGGGACTTCTTTTTATCGTACATATGTAGTGATTTTCCTTATTAATAAAATACGAGGTCTAAAGTTTCTAAAATTTAATTCTTTTATTTATTTTACACATTAAGCTTTCGGAACTCGCAAAGCTCCTTTTAAGTAACATGACTTTTACATTTGCAGCGCACATGCTTGGACTTTATCTAATCCTATTTAAGCATGTAGCGAGGTCCACATATTTCAAGATAACTTTTGTTGTAAATGGAATTTTGAACTGAAAGTGTATACATAATACTGAGTTTTTGAACTTCAGGATTCACTGTCTCACTCAGGTAGTGTGCATATATAATATATGTACAATGTATTATACTACGTACACCGTATGTCCACCGTAATATCGTATCTTTAGTATCGTGTGTTCTATTTGAGTAAACAATTTATTTTTCTCTTAGAAGAAGAAGTTTTTTATGTTAGATTTTTACTTAAATTACAAAGGTAGAAAATTATAATTATTATAGCGAAAGCTACTGTACTCTAATCTACTGTACAGTGAAAGATCAACTTCTTAAAGAAAAGCTGCTGGTTCACAAGTGGAACGAATTAAGCTTCAAGAAAATAAAACGGTGCCTTAAAGTATTTGAGAAATGTACATGTATAATAATACAGTTCATAATTAGATGAAAGGATTTTTACGAGCTTAAGAGAACGGAGTACAATTTCTTCCAGGAAATTCAAATTTAAGTATAAAATTTAACAAAGTAGTTGTATGTTGCATTTAATCTTTTGTAAAATGCTTTTCAATGATTCACTTAATTTAAATACATACACTGTATGAGAGGTGTTTATATTTACTACAGTAAGATGTTTCAAAGTGAAAAAAATTAATACATTACTTAAGGTTTTCTCACTTTATTGGCAGAAAAGGCTACAAATAACTCAAACCTGCGGAACTGTTTTCAGATGTATACTGTTGACCTCCATATTAATTTGTATACATATCTATAAGACAATTTTAGCTCACAAAGTGTACAAAATTGATGTTGCCTGATTTTTGTACATTTTGCAGTTATTTTTTTTTTATATGTTTTCTTATATGTCAGATTTCTAACCCAAATCATGGCAACAAGGCTCTTAACGTAATATATAGAATTCACAAACAAAAATTCTGTAGGAATATTTGCTTAAACTTTGGTGACACAAGAAACTTTCGAGTACTAACTACATGAATTGAGGTAGCTGTGTAAAATGTAAATCTTACACATCTGCGTGGCTATTCCGGAATACAAACCTTCGCGATAAACTCCCTGACACAATCTACCATCGCTCAGCGTGTAAAATATTAAAATTAATTTTGAAAGTGCTCTTGCAATCCTGTTGACATAAAGCGGTCGCTACTTTTATACAAAAATATTTTCACAGCACGCATAAAATAATTTAATACTCTTAAAACTTTAAAATGCTGGGTCGTCGTTCGTATTCAGAAAGAGATTTCGAATTGCAGACACGAAATGTGTCATGAAAAAGCATTTTAAATAGGCGCGCTGTTGCTTACGAAATAAAATATGTCGCCATGATGCAGTTGTGACAATCTGTGTACATTGTAACTACGCCATAATTTATGCATTCACTAAATAATTTACGATTGTTATCGATACAAACACGCATAATCTTTTTGTACGTGTTTTACTATTTTGATATCAAAACCATTCATTATATCAAAAAAATCACAAGTCGTAAAATTAATACATGTAAATATTTGTATTTTGTTTTATATATTTATGTATATTTGAGAGTTACGAAGTATTATAAAGTAATGTGTAAAATCTGAACAACAATATGAAATAAAAGTTTTTCTAAAATAGTTGATAGTTTTTTTGTATTTTGATAATCTGCGATATAACTGTATTCAAATGAATATATGGAAGGTTTAGGGAGTATCTACGTTCTGTATTAAAAACAATATATTTATAGATTCGAATTGAAAAGTGAAAGAAAGTGAAGAAAAATGAGTGAATTAAGTTGAAAGTAAGCAAAAGCGATTGTAAATTTAGTGGTTTTCAGTGAATATAAATAAAAAATCATGAATTATTTACTGAATATGAAAGTGACTCAAAAACTTAGTGTTTGAAAATAAAATAGCATCAAATTACTCCAGACAGAAATTTTAGATAATACATAATTTGTGAAGTCTACGAATGGAATTTGAAATAATTCTGTTGCTTCCAACGTTTCATTATTGTTTATTCAGTGTATTGTACGCGCGCTGTAGAACGGAAAAGTCATGCAGTTACTCCGCTTTGTCTTTTGTGTGAGAATGTACGAATGCCGCAATTTACCTCTATTGTTAGACTTCACTCTAACTTTTCATACTTATCTGCGTATCCTCTAGTTTAACAATTTTGACCTAGAAATTGTGAATTGTGTTATTCTAACCTACGATCAAAAAGGTAAACTTTACTATGTTTCGTAAAATAATCAATAAAATGTTGTTTTCTTTGTTGCCAAAACGCCAACATATGCTTTTGGAACTTCAACATTTTCTTTTCGTTTTTTTTTTTTGTTGGATAGGATATATTCGCAAATGGGTCCCATTTCATTTTGAATGGCAATACGCCTTGAATTCCGAAAATATACCAAAAATTGACATAAGCCTTGTTTGAATCTAATAGATATGTAATAAAACATACCATCATCTTCCTGCCTTTTCCCCACTTGCGTAGGGTCGGCACAGTATGTATTACTCTTCCGTATATCCTGAGCTCTACTGTAGTCCATACTGCAACTGGTTTTGGCTATAGTTTACGGCCGGCCGCCTCCCTGACGCCAACCCTACTTGGGAATATATATACTTATAAAGGTATTTAATATGATATTATAAAATAGCACAAAATACACAAAATTTGAATTGAAGTGACTGGATTAATTCTTTCAGAAGTTGGGGGTTCTGCTGCAACCTACGCTCGCAGTTCAAGCGCTAATGTTTCATATTGATTTGTTTCAACAGCACAGAAAATGTAAGCAGCTCAACATTAGACTCGGGTTCAATCGGTATTCCAATCTGTGCGTAATTGCAGATCTGCTGCTGATCAAATGCAGCACCAATTTTGTTTTTCTCACATAACTTATGTAGTATATCAATATCAAATAACTTAACGTATCAAGTAATAAAACGTACCATGGTTATAAATTAATGTTCCGAAGGTAGGCCTAAAATTTACATATTGGTGAACTTAAGACAATCCCCCTTTGGATTTATAATAAGACATAGCTGACAATAAATGATTATAAATAAAACTAGATTTGTTTCTTATTATCCTAGATGATTTTTTATGGCGAGTATATTAAATTTAATAATAGATAACATGTGTAAAAAAACCATGGTAATGTTGACAATGTAAACAAATTGTCAACATTACCATGGCAACCGATATTGAAGCAACAGATTATGAAGCTTTTTTCCTAAATAATGGAAGAGTTTTACAATTTTTAAGTCGATTCGTCGGTGTGGAAACGTTAAAAGATAATTGTCAAAAAAAATTAAAGGATTATTTCTTTTTGTCTTGTCAAGTTCTTAGAGAAACGTAATACTGTTACAGATGGTCAGGTGACATTTTGTATGACTAGACGTTCGATTGGTTGGCGACTGATCGGTCCACAGGACGCCCTTTACACCAAGTAACGTGATATTACATTTACTATAAGCGCATCAAAGTTGTATTTAATAAGCTTTATTAGTTTAAAGATATCCAACTGATTATTATGTTTGTAGCATAAATTCTTGTGAATGTTTACTGATCGTCTGATAAATTATTTTGTAGCGGTTATTCAGCTATTTCATTATTGCAGTTTTAAGCTTATTAAAATACCCTCATAGTAGTTTTATGAAAACATTCACATGGATGTGAATGTTTAATATTTTAATTTATTGTTTCAATTTATTTAATTAATTAATTATAAAATTAATAAATTAAATAAATTGCAACACAAGACTGAAAAAGTAATGAGAAATTTTTACTTCATATTAAATTGTTGAGCCAAAATCTAGGTTATAATGAAATATGCTGTTCTGAACGTGATTCCGTAATGGAATGATTAAAAGAAATAGAAGTAGAGAAACGTCCGTTTTCCTGTTTAACCCAAAATTCACAAAAAGTAAATTAATAAAGACATTAAAACATTAGTAGCGACTGTTATACTATTGGATAGCAAGATTCAACCGGGGACGAGCTTTACAAAACTCGGGCTAGGTATGACTATGAATAGTATAATTAGAAATAATGTTGTTAGGGAAAAGTAAGTCTTAAAAGAGGATGCTGGGATTAAACTTGAGAAAGTTATACTTCGGTGGCTTAGAAACGTTAAAAGTATGAGTGAAAGAATATTAACAGGTGCAAATTATTCCCTACACAGTTTTATCTTGTTATTATTCTTTCACGTAACATGTGTTGGTAGCTGTCCTCCTAGATGATCTTATATTAACCAGATTGGTGATGTACTAAGGAAGCGTTATAATAAGAGTACCCGTAAGGATTTTTTTTCTCTCTCTAAGTTGCGGGCATGAGTTATATTGTTGTTGTTGTATTTAATTTAAGGCATGTCCACATTTCGTCTGAAATATGAGGTACTCCGCATGCCCAATCCATTTCCCATTTTTTCTGAACTCACTCTTATTTTTCCACTTATTATGTCACAAACAATAGCAACATCTAACATTTTATTAGCCGCTCGTTTGACCCCATCTACAATATATATATATATATAT
>DWLR01005703.1:0-10691 GCA_018246295.1 Papilio alexanor hazarajatica
GTGGTCTTTACATCCAGACACAAGACAAACAGACATGTTCATGCACATAAATGTTTGTCTTGGGTGGGAATCGAACCTACGACCTGCGGCGCGACAGGCAAGTGTCTTGCCACTGCGCCAACCAGTCAGTCGAGTATAATAACCGGAGAGTATAATATATTTGTTAAAATATTTTTCTTTTAATAATATTAGTGCGTATAAAATCAAAGTAAATAAACAGTTATTTTAGTCACTAGTCATTTCGTCGTTGCCCTATTTTAGGAACATATTTTTTTCAGTTACCTTTTCAGTATTCAACGTCGAGTTTTCTTCGTGAAACAGTAAACAATGGAGACTTGTACCCTTCGCGAGCGCTGTTGTTGCTTGACCTAAATTTTTCTTCTTTTAATCTGCAAAAGCTCACTGGCGCATGCCTTTTTTTTATATTTCTAGTACTTTTTCAGTTTTTTTTTTCAAGACAAACAAAAAAAAACTCTAGAAACTCGAACTACCAATTCGATCTGTTGACTTGATATTTCAAAAGTATTACTAATAGAGGCAATCTAAGCGATCCAATAGTTGTTGTGTGGTTCTAAATTTCATACAATCTTCTACCTATATAAATAAAAATCAGTGTTTAAATGTTTATCATCTTTGTGGTCCTATTACATTGAATAGATTTTTTTTTTAAATTTAGAAGATTGGGATTGGGATTTGGAAGGATGTTCTAAGGACGCACGCAAGGGTTTCTGGCCCAAAATGTCTGCAACAACAACTATTGCAAGAATGATCTGCTCAATCGGATGGAATAGTTCAATCAATATACAAATAAACATACGCAAGTCAATTTACAGGTATTAAAATTACCGGTGATGAAGTTGTAAATAAGTGTCGTATTTTTTTCTGGATTCCCACAGTGGCGTAGTCGTGCTGAAAACTGTCGGTCAGTGGCGCATGAATACCAGTACAAAGGAACAGCCAGTGGAATACTGAATAGATCTCCGCTTGCTTCCCGACAGCGTTCCCGATAGTACCAGCCGTCTGGAATTTGAAACGCTCGAAGTGCATTTTGCATTGTGAACTACAGCAATGGTTTATGATGAATGTTGCGAATTGTAGAAATTAGCTAAATATTTTAATATTTAGCTAATTTCTACAATTCGCAACATAAATATATAATTAATAGAGAAATTTTATCTGCAAAGGTACTTAAGTGAAAGTAAAAGAGAACTAAATAAAGTTTTAACAATCGTAATTACAAGCTATAGATAATCTTTTAATTCTTTTTCATAAAAATAAAACCGACTTCAAATTTACAATTACTTTATTTATATGCCATTAAGCCATTTCTGGCCACGGTACGTTTTATTAGAATTCTGTTAAACCCAAACCGGGCTTGTCTTAAATCTACCAATATGTCAAATTTCGGTATATCTACAGAACCCAAAGTTAAATGTCATTCAAAATTTAATATAACCCTTGCTAATGCCCCCTTTTGCACCAATAAAATTTTTAAGTTCGGTTCACAAATGTCGAAGTTCTGAAGTAACAAACATAAAAAGAGAACCGTCTCTTTTTTTGAAGACAGTTAAAAATAATAGTGTTATTTACCAACGTTTTTATGGTGTTTTTATCTATAGATGATGTATGATGTGCAAAATAGATACCTATTGTCCTCATCCGGATGATAATTAATTGGAATCATTTTTACGCACATGTTCACATGTATACATCTAGGCGGATGCGTAGATGTATACATTTAAAAGTGAATGAATCTGACGAGAACGGATACAGTTTCATTCACCGCAACACTTTCGCAACATACTTAGTTATATTTACTAAAATAATTGAACTTAGCTAAGAGCACGCATAAAAGAAATAACAAACAATGAAATAGGAATAGGCTTTTTCATTCTATATAAAAGATAAGATGAACAAACATTCTAGATTCCAATTATTCATAAAAGCACAGGACATTTAAGTAAAAGGCAACGGTCTACACTCTACCCACGGCTTTAGTATTCGTCATTCGACTCAAGGATTTATAACAGCGTGGTCTAATGTGATCGTTCAATGTTTATAGATGATAAGAAGTTTAATGGGCATTTATGATGCTGTGACATTCAGTTATTATAATTAACAAATTATTACATTCATGTTGTTCCGGTTGCGTATAGATATCTTAGAGCTAGTAAGGTGATAATAAAGTTATTTAATTTATAAACCTACAGTTTATAAATTAAATAACTTTCAGAAAGTTTTAATCTGTTAATCTTCCGTAATTAGACCAAAGAAACAGAAAAAGAGTCAGATCATAGAATATATATACTATTGGTAAATTGTTAATATTTGATACAAGTAAGTTATTTCTAATATGATAAACCAGACTGACTGTATCGTAGACACTCGGGGGAAGAAAACAAACATCCTTCAAAGTCAGTCAGGCCCTTTAGGCTACAGGAGGTCACAATGGAACGAACATAGTAAATAAACACATACATACACGCAAATGAGTATCCAGAAGGATTTTTCTCTCCTGGGTCAGTCAGGTAAAAATAATGCAAACATTTATTTCACTGATATATAATTCTATAAAAAATATTTATAACGATCAAAAAAAAAACAATTCAGTACAAAATACACTGATATTGCCAGTGCGAATAATTAAATGCGAAACTTTTTCGATGTCAATTACCGAGAGTCGCGTCTGCCGCTGTAGGGCCCTCGAGCCATGAGCCGATATCTGCGCCACTTGCACACTGCACAGCGGCAACCGGCTGCACTTTATCATATGTCGCCACTCGAAAACAACACTGTACTACCTACATATAGACTACCTAGACATAGTATGACATATATTAAGATAATATATGATGTCGTCCAAACATGCTTTTTGCACGAGCTTATTTAGGCAAAAAATAGTAGGATTTATTTATTTAATGATACAAATATTACGATAATTTAATAGACTGTAGTAGCTACAGCTACTACGATCTAAATATTATGTCACAATTCGAAGTTGATGCCTTAGGTTAATTTAATTAGGAACAATTTAGCTAAGCAAGAGGGTAAGAAAACTATCAATTAATCGTGGGTAAACTCGTTCGGCTAGACAATATCCTGAGCTTGGTTGAAGTTTCAAAAGAATAGTAGTTAATTTTTTTTTACCTTAGTTAACGTTATTGAGTGTTATATATATGACGAAAATACCAAGTGTTTTATCTAAGGATCCTGTATCAATGGGGGAGGGGCAAAGTGAGTAAGTAATATATAATAAGTAAGCAAAAAATACAGGGGATTGTTAAATATGTACGGGCTCTATTTCATAATAATTATCAGACAATATCAGCATCAACCGGTATGCGGTCCACCGCACACCGCATGCAGCAACTTTCAACAAAAATATCCAAAAATTACTATGATCAAAATCAAAAACTGTATCCTTTTGATCAACGTCACATGTCATCAATTACCATAGCCAAAAATTCGGCCACGACACCTGTCTTCTAAATGCCACATTAATTTTAAATCAAATATTTGCGTTTTACATTCACTTCCGCGTTTTTCATCATTTATTTACGTCCCGCATCTCCGCTCCAGACAGACCTAAGTCTGATACCGAATGTCGTTTGCGTTGTCGACAAGCAATCAAATTGTATAATATATATTGAAATGAAGCGGTATTTTCCAACAACTCCTGCGACATGACTTTATTGAGACAGTCAATTTATCTATCAAATTCTTATGGAATATAAAATAAAAATAAAGTAAATATGACATGTTAAAAATAAATATTTCTTTGTAACTTTCGAATAATGCACACAGCAAATACAGTGGGTTATTTAACAATCTGACGGTAGAAAGATCGAAACTCAATCTTATATTTTCTTTTTCCCTGGTTTAAAAGGGCACAGCGTATGGCTGCTTGTCATCTTAATCGCCTAATTTTTTCAGTCAAAATAAAAGGCAATTGCTATTTTCGTATGTATGTAATAATAACCAACTACTTGTATATATTTTTATAACTTTTTTCTATTTAACGTTTAACCACGATAGCCATGAAGATTATTAAATTTATCAGCGAAGTTAATTTTTAACTTTCACGTTCTATTTTTAGAATTATAGTATAGGAATATTTTTAACAGAATTTTCATTTTAAAAATGTATTTAAAAATATTAGAGTCATAAAAATATAGAGTCAGTCAGAGCTTTTATTCTCGTGTGTTCTGAACAATATCTATGGCTGCCAGTATCTAGCAGTTGATCAACGAGTTTCAGTTGATTGCAGTCACATTAGCAGGTTGTTAGCCTTGTAGGAAATTTCTCACGACGCAAGTGTTCAACGTCAACGACATTATATTATTTTATATGCCCAACAATATTTACTATTGCAATAAGGTTTATAAAATTAAATATATATACGATAAAAGAGATAAAGACTTTAGGGTAGTTTGAGGGATATCTTTTTACAAGAGTAAAACAGAAATGGTACGCATCAAATAAATAAAACAATCAAACGATCAAGTCATAAATTTGACTCACAGTCTTCAACTATCGTATATGATGACACTTTAGGGTAATACGTTTGCGACCTTGACAAAAATATTTAAGTTATAAATATATTCATTTTCATTAAACATCTTGCGAGAACATCGAAAGCCTGTAAGTAATGAAACAGTATACCTTTGTTCCCGGGTAGCGTTCAATGCACCGCAATAACGTCGTACATCGATGTGCGTTAACCAGATTTCTCCGGGAAGCCTTTTATAATATCTGCTCGACGCGACGCCGACGCCTTTGCTAATGCGATTATAACTGCATCCACAGCGCCTATAGCTCTTGTAGTTACACTGTTAACTGACACACAGCTTTTACACGATGGAAAGTCGACGTCGCTGCAAAATGGCGCAACAATTAAATTAAAATTTTGCGATACACCAATCCAATTTTTTAACGTCATATGCGACATTGTTTTTCATAGCTACCAAATTTAACGCGACTTTAAAGCTGATTTGTGGATTTTTGAGCGTTTGCTTGCGTTTCAATTATTATTACTTTATACGTGAATATTAGTAAGTATATCAAAATCTAACGTTGTGGTTGAATTCGTTTTAAATATTGCTATATATAGTTTTATTTCAGATTTTACTGAGCACAAAATGGCTCACAATGTGATTCGGACTTCATAACAGATGAATAAACTATGAAGATAGTAGTAATAGTAGTAATCATATTATGAAGATTACGACCTTACAAATTAAATTAACAAATACAAGCAATTTAACCAGTAACTGCTGCGTTTTAAATAACATCGCAAGAGTATTACAGTATTGCTAACTTTACCTTAATCTGTCCGATTTAAAATTACACATATTAATATCTTTCAAAGTTAATCGCTGCGTTGCAATGTTGACCTTTTAAAATATCACCCTCGGTTTTTGCAAGCTGATTTAAATGCGTTCATATTGCATTACGAACTCGACGAAGTCTTGACCTTATTTCCAAATTGCTGTGTTAATCAGACATGTGTTTACATAACAGTGCATATATGATATTTAAAATGGAAAAATGTCATTTAAAAATAATTTATATTCGGATTGAAACATAGTACATAAATATAAAATTTATAGACTCAAGTGTATTCAAACTTCATCTTAGATCTATAACGTTCTAAAAGTGCTCAATAGTCTACACTGCAGTCAGAGATCATCAAACAGAAACAACGCGCTTAAAACACGTGATATCCTTTTTGTTACTTAATTACGATAAGAGAAGCTTTGCATAAAAATATTTTATTTAATAACTAGGTGTGCCTCGCGGTTTTACCCACAGCATCCTTCTCGCTTAGCGTTCGTTTTCGTTTTGAAGCGTGATGTTATGTTTAATAGCCTATAACATACTTCAATACTGTCCAATGGTAAAAATAATTATTGTTATCTGATTGGACGCTCAAACAAACCAACTTATAAGCTTTATTGTAATAATACACACATACATATTATAGAGTCATATTTACTATATGATGCTCTTTTTAACTTATTTAGTGTTGTCTAAATTAGGATATTATTTTTTTTTAATCTAGACAGTTGCTTCATTGATACAATTGGTATTTAACTAGCATCAAACGGAGAGCAGGATAAGTATTTATGTTATTTCGAGGACTAAAATGTCGTCCATATTTAGTGACGCTATTTGTGTCGATACCGGTGCTCCGCGCAAGTGTTACGCTCAAGACAATTTATTTGATTTATTTTTAACCGACAAAAAAAGAGGTGAAAAGCTTTCAATTCCCTTGTATTTTTTAAGTTTGTAACATTAGAACTTCGATATTTATAATAGATTTCAAAAATATCTTTTTTGTTGGAAAGGGTATATACGCGAGGGTCGCATTTGCTTTTGAATGGCACTGAACCTTGGGTTCCGAAGATGTACCGAAAATTGACATATTGGTAGACTTAAGGCAAGTCCTGTTTCGCCTTAATGGATTTGTAATGAGACCTATCGTGGCTTTATACGACTTATGAATAAAATTGGGCGTTGCGTTGGTTTCACACGCTTTCGCTTCTTATTTTCCTAGCTGAAATTGCTTGCAATTTGATTCCAAGTATATTAATTTAGATCGTATATAAATCTGAAATCCGTTTTGTTTTTGTTAAAAACGTTAAAAGATTAGCTAATTTAATTTCAATGTATGTTATTATGTTATAATTTATATTATGTTTCAAAATTGCTAGTAAATTCATGACATTATATATTTTTTAATCTACGAGTTTACAGAAGAATACGAGCTACGTGTACCTTTGTTTATGCCCGAGTGAAAAGAAATGAATTTACTTGATTACAGTATAAAACGTAAAATAAAACCATAAAAAACCTACATTTATCGTCAATCAACAATTATGTAATCGATTTGTTGATTTTCGATTGACATTTTTTTACCATTCCAACTAACTTCCAACGAATGGTGGACGGGATTCTAATCCATGACCTCACGATCGGTAGTCCGTACTCTAAACGATTAGGCTTCGATACATTATACGTACATCCAGACATAAACAGTATTACTACAAATCTATAGAATTCAAAGTAACATGACGCGTTGCGATTGTATTCGTTTTCTAGTTTGTAAAGCGGGGAGAGATTTCGCTTTCTACAGGAAACGCGGGTACGTTAGCATTGACAGGTTGCCAATGTTTGCCCGCATGCTGTCGTTTGTAACGAGAAAAGCATAGCAATGTTATATTATTGTGCAAGTTGCGGGCTAACGTATCGATAATATAAATAGATATAAGCAAAACTCCTTTAGGACATATACACAATCGCGACACAGGACAGAATCGAGTAAAATTAGGACTGAATTAATTTACTGATTGATTAATGACTTGAGTAAAATAATATGTGTATATATAATTTTAATGGTTGAAGTCTTGCGCGTATCACGATTCAAAATCTTTAGAACTCTTTATAACATAAATAAATAATAGTTTAAGAAAAAATAAGCGTTAAAAGAAGGTCAAACTAAAAAGTAGAAAATAATTCCGAAGAATTGAAAATAACGATAATTATTTTTTTTTATGTACAAAAGCGGAAAGTGCTTGATGTAAGTTAATGTAATTTTTTTATTAGACAAAAGTGATTAAAGTGGAGTCTTTATAAAATATCTTAAAAAGCACACGATGTCTTGATGTGGGTGATATTCGAGTTGCGATTCCATCACACACATAGACATATAGATACAGGCAAAGAACAAAAAGGCGTTTTAAGTATTCAACCGGATTAAAAAGGACACCATTTTTTAAACTGGTGCATATAATTATTTTTATGGTACTCAATGTAGATACCTCGTGTTAATCAAGAGGGTACGTTTTCATCTTTGGCGGTTGGCGCAGCGGTAAGACACTTGCCTCTCACGCCGCAGGTCGTGGGTTCGATTCCCACCCAGGACAAACATTTGCGTGCATGAACACGTCTGTTTGTGTCTGGGTGTAATTATCTACATATGTATGTATTTACAAAAGAAAAGTACTAATATATGTAGTATATCAGTTATCTGGTTTCCATTGCACAAGCTCTGCTCAGTTTGGGATCAGATGGCCATATGTGAATAATATCCCAGAATATTATTATTATTATTATCTTTGACCCAAGAAAGTTTATGCGTATATTTTTTTTGATTTAGAATCAATGTTGTTTTGCTTTTGATACATTTGTTGTGTCGCGAAGTAAACTATTCCAGCCGCCAGCAATAAATGGTTAGCATTGTATCGCTCGGTATATAAAATGAAGACTTTTTGCTCGTCTGTCCGACGCCAAATTGAATTTAAGTATCTTTTTCAAGTCTGCAGTATCGTTCTCGAAGTTTAAAGCAGAAGAAGATTACTTTCAACTCGTTAACTACACGTACCATCTGTTAGACTAAACTTTTATTTAAGATATATAAAATATTTAACTATTTAAATGTGTTGTTTTTAATTAATTGAAGTTTGAAACACTTACCAAGTGTTTCAAACTTCAATTAGATTTATATATCGTTTAAAAAACTAAGTGAAGTTTATCTCTTCTCGCTACCATTGTAGATTTAGGACAAAAAAAAAAACAAACAAACGTTACAGATTGTTTTATTTTCAAATACATAAAACATAACTCCTCTCCACTCCTTCAAAAACACAAGAAACAAGGTCGTAACTTTTCCATTAGTTACTACTAAATTTCATAGGTAATCTATACTCACATAGTTACTAGCTAATTTTTCCTCATTTTACCATTAAAAAATCTTTTGTATTCCCAAAATTAAAGTGACATTGTGATAAACAAATTTAAAGTCATCTTAATTTCAAGCAACAGCGGGAATTAGGATTACGATCACAAATTGATTTTTTAAGCGGATAAAACGAATAATTATGCAAACGTGAGACATAGTCGGAGGCCGGCTTAAGCCGCGAGATTAGAGGGAAGAGGGTCTATCAAAGAGGAGCAAAACGGGGCAGCCCTATTTCGGTTAATATATAATGAGAGCTTCATTTCGAGACCGTGTTTACATTAATTTACTAAATGTATAAACGTTCTTCGAGTTTACTTCGTGGCTTATTTTGCTTTTCTTTGAAGGCATTGCGCGAAATGTCATTTAAATTTTAATACGGCTTTTGTCATTAAAATATGAAGAATATTGTTTATTTATTACGTATAAGCAAATCAAAAGCACACTTAATGCGTATGTGTTGTATAACAGTCGGCACACAAACTGATGCGATGGATTGAAATAATATCTAACCAATATAGAGATGCAATCACAAATAGAAAGAACTTTATCATTATTTCATGAAATCGACATCTATCAATGCTCGGAAATTGAATTGAAAAGTCGAGCTCGAAGAAACAGAGTAAATTGGCTATTTTCAATTTTCAATAGAAAAAAAAAATGAGCTATATTAAAAAGGAAAATATATTTATCAGATGTAATAAAAAAGTTGTGAAAGAATGTTTTTACAGTCTAAGTTTTGTTAATTTTAACAATATTATTATTTAAAATAAAATATCAACACAAACGATGTTGTTGATATTTTTCGGAATAAAAGGTATACCCATGTACAAAGGAAGGCAACGTTTGTAAAAATTTCAAGATAATCGGTTAAGTAGTTAAGACGTGAAAGCGTAGAAAACAAACAACTTACATGCGCACTTGTGATATTAGTTGTACACTACACCCAACTTTGTCACTGTAACAATTTTTGGATAGAAAATTAATCACGAGTTAAACTAGTTTATGTGTTTACCTCATCGCTAAAAATTGCTAAATAGTAATAATTTATTTTTCTAATGGCTACAGGTTTTAATGCCAAACCTTTGAATTATTTATGTTTTAATTAAGTTCTCGTCTCTTTAAATCTAAGAGAAAAGTTTACTAAATAAATGCCATATAAAATTCTCTCTCGTCTGCTCAGCAAAGTCTTTAGATATTTAATGTTAAAGTACTAATCGTCTAGGTCCTCGAACGCTAGAGGATCAGGGATTAATTCGATGTTGTCTTTAGAGAATAACCTTGTTTGGTAGATAAATAGTGTTAGTTTGAAGTAATACAATTTTTATTGATTTGTTTTGAATCTTGGAGAGGGTGATCTTCGTTCTATCACGATTGGATGTAATAACTCCATGCTTTCCTTGTTGATATATCCCGCTCTCGAAAAGATTCAAATCTTCGCAATAAATTCAAAAAAAAAAAAAATACACTGGATAGGCTGTTATATAAAAAAAAATATATTATGAGTAAACGCGTGAAGTGCACACGAGTAGGTACTGAGCGTGTACGATGGTTTGATCGCAACAATTTGTCTGCGTCAGCCACACCCGCTAAAGCCATAACGAAACTTAGCCGCAGCTTACTACTCGATATCGCGCGTTTGTTTTTTTTTGGTATGAAAACATACAAAACCAAACCAACGTAGATAAGTTATTTTTACAACGAAAGTAGAACGAGTCAGTAACAAATACAGAACATAGAAAAAAAATAAGATTAAAAAGGCACAAAATAATTGCTATTTATCTTTGACCATATACATTTTTACGGAGTGTTGGCACAGGGAGCAAATGATGAGAGGGACTTGGCCTCCTATAACGTTGTCAAAGAGTATCTAGTCCGAGTGTCTACTTTTATATTGCGTGTAAAGATAAGATCTAATGGACATCTTAAGATTATGTTAATTATATATATATAT
>DWLR01005704.1:0-10691 GCA_018246295.1 Papilio alexanor hazarajatica
TTAAATTATGTGTGTATGCCGTTATATTTTTTACTTTCGGTATCATGCATCTTACTATGGTTTGTGGGTGAACAGATTGAAGTAAATGTTGATTAAGTGGGATAATGTAATACATATAAAGGTTACTTTTTATTAACCTAATAATACAATTATAGCTTGCTACTTAAATCTCAATACGTGAGCGGCATCTAACTTTGACTTAATTTAGCAATATTGGTCTTTTAAGGTTCTAAATGAGTTCAAAATTAATTTCATGAAATTGATTAAATATGTAACCAACAATTCGTATCTTTACAACTCTCCTACTAAATTATTGTTTCTAAAAATTTGAATTTAACTGCGAATTGTGTGGTATAACTTACTATTAGCAATCCCATCAATGGGATTTTTTGTGACATTTAGATTAACCAGTATAACTTTTTTTTTTTGTCAAAATTATGGTATAAAGAAACATTGAATCTTTTTAAAGAAATGTAACAAGTATTGCAAAAAACAATTATTTAAGTCTCAGTTAAATGCACACGAGACTTATACTATTGCGATATTGTTACTGACCGGTCATTATTTTGAAACAATCCTAAAATAACATCAACCTTACGAGTTTTGAAGTTTTGTGGTAATTAGTCTTGATTGATCTTAATTACAATAGTAAGTAAGAAGTGCTTGAATTTGAAACTACATCTTTACTGTACGGGCTATAGTTTTTTTTTAAATGACCATGTAACTTTGGAATAACGTGTGATTTAATCTATTTTATCATACGATTTTTTTTATGTGGCTTGTTTTTTTTGTAAAAAAAAGTGGTTACCTTTATAATCTAAAACAATTTTTAATTATTTAATTTTAATTAAATATATTAAATTATTTATTACACCTTACAAGGTTATGTCAAATTGCAGAAATCTTTGAGATGTACTCCACATCGAAAATTATGATGGTAATGTCAGTTATAATTCCTTCATTAATTGTTGTTTTTCTTCTGTCTTAAAAGACTACTGTATTCTACTCTCACTCACCGAAAACATTAGGTATTGGTCCAACATCTTGTTTATCACTGAAATGTAAATGTGTTTGAATACTAGAGTCATGCTCTGTTTCATTTTGTTACTTTATATTGTTGATTACCATAAATATTAATTAATTTACATATTTTAAAATAAGAACTACCAGGATTAATTAATTACCAGGATAACGATTAACCAGTAATAATCACATCAGTTTTAATGGACTTGCCGTTGCAGAGGTCCAAAACCTTCTTTGATTGCTGCCCATAAAGGCAACAATCCAAACATATAAATATAGAAGCCTATAATGTAAAGGGACACTATCCAATCGGCACCATTGATATGATTTCGTTTTTTATAAATTGTGTACGTAAATTGTCGAATAGTGTCTTTGTCTCAGAACTCTTAAAACGTGAAATAATTATATTCTTTTGTGAACCGAATTTGAATGTTTTATTATACTTTGGAATCACTTTTCATTGACCATAAGTTGTTCAAAGGCCTGAAGTCTCGCGTGATATATATACAATAGAATTAATCATTAAACAAAACTTAATATGACATAATATGTTAATCATACTGGCTTAGGAAATATCTGTTCACTCTTCCCTAGAAAGAAATTGATTTTGAAACTATAAAAGGTACCGACCTGTAATGTATTATATATTGGTGTACATAACAGAATAAATTCGTTAAATTTTGTACAAAAGTATATGTTATGTTCACTGTTGATCAGTCATAAAATAAATAAATAAATCACTTGCTCTGCTATCAGAAAAATCCTTCTAATAGTCCAGTGTTTGAGTACTTACTTTTGAACGTATAAGATCAAATAATGTATGTCGGGTGTTTGAATGTTTCTTTTTCAGTTGTCATTTACAATAAAGTATTATTGGACAAAATCACTTGGATATTGATGCTTCGATTTCAATTTCAACGACACTAACAAATTGAGATGATATGAACATTCAGTAATTTTCAAATTATATCTACGTTTACAATTTACGTTTCCGTCATTATTTAGTTCTCATGGCAACGTAAGTTTGTGTTGAACAAGTTTATATTTTCAAGTTCTGGTCTGTTTAAACAGGACCACAAAGCGAAAGTTGATCAAAAAAATTTCTTTTCAAGCACCAACTCCAATTCTTTTAGATGAGATATTACTGATTTTTATAAAGCAAAAGCAGTTATGCAGTATCTGAACTCTTCCTGTAAGTTGAACCTAATTTAAGCAGCCGACGATGTCGAGTTATTTTAATTAAAAGATTGTAAACGGCCGGTAGATGCGGTTGGTAAGATGCTTACCTATCACGCCGGAGGTCGTGGGTTCGGTTCCCACCCAGGACAAACATTTCTGGGAATGAATATGTCTGTTTGTCTTGTGTCTGGATGTAAAGACCACCAGAGGACGGGCAGCAGCGTCATTTTCTAATAAGAAAAGGATGGGAGGGAAAGAGGATTTGACGGGCAAGGGGAGATGGATAAGCGAGGGAAATGTAATTTTTTATTATTCCCTCCTCTGTCTATTAAAGGTGCACACATCTGCAACTCCCACATACTTATTGCAGATGCCTATGGGTAGCGGTCATTTAGATGATCGCTTGCAGCTTGTTCGTTTGCGACCCTCTTGTATAAAAAAAAATGCTCGTTATCACAATTTTCTTACGACTTATATATTAAATGTCTTTTTCTAATTTCGGCGTCAATTAAAAAAACTTCATTGTAAATAGACCGGAAATCTTTCAGTTTTTACAAATAAACTTATTCACATCAGTAAGTTTTTAACTATTATAACAGTCACAGCTGTCAATCATATTTTTCTAAACGGAAGACTGTCAAAGGGACACTGTAAGTTTATAGCGTCTCGCCTAATTCTAAAGTTGTTAAATCTTAAAAGTCCTCGACATTGTGTTTGAGAAATTTATTCAATTTTAACGCGAGACCGCGCCGGCGGCGAAGCAAGGGCGCGCCTGTTAAATCAGTATTAAAAACACGCGCGTACAATGTGCCCTTTCAATATCAGATTATTTTTTAATAGCCAAGATTTTTTTTACTTCTCTAGTTATTAGTAAATAAATAAGCTCTTAGGTATGTTAATTCAAAACGATAATACTATTGATTTTGTTTTCTTTTCTTTTAGTTTAATACATTTGTATAATAACTATTACTACCTACTGACGTTCAGAAGGAGACAGTAAAAACTTTAAATCCTCTCTTTGTTTCTTGGATTAAGCCTTAAAGCTAACAATTTTCATATATAACCGAGCAATATTCTACCAAGGGTGTAAGTTGAGTGTTATCTCGTTTTAAATTTAGTGTTCCTTTCAAGATCTTTTGCCAAATGTATCAGGAAGGTTTTCAATTCGACGCAATGCGACACTGCCCAGTGTTATTTCGTGAAAGCAAGATACCTTTCGAAGAGCTTCCCTCTAATGCCAAACAAAAGGACTTATAGCTTTTTATTTCATTATAATTATCAATTATCAAGCTAATTTCGATCTGTGTGAATTCCCGCGGACTCATTCCGGCCGTCTGGCCGAACTTGGTGCGGAACACGCAACCGGTTTCGGTCCGCATCAAACAATGACTACCGAAACTTATTAAGTTACAACCGGCGCGGTTATAACGCGTACGATTTGATTTATGAGCAGTGAAACAACGTTTTTTAATCGTCTCTCGAACTATTCGTTACACGTGTCCAGTCGTAAACGGCCGTGTCGTATTAACATACTCCACGGGGACAAAGGAACGAGCTTTGACTTGGGTGGCTGCGTCAATGTCGCGTCTAATTCAAAGCTGGGGCAAGTTTTTTTTATATTTAATCTATCATATACGATGAGTTCTAAACAGCATGATTACTAACCAGTTATTGGCTAGAATCAAGAAATTATGTGAATATTAACAACAAATCGAATAATTAAATAATTAATATAACACATCATTTATAACTTCGGATATGTTAAAAACATGAAGGACCGAAGAGTGATGTATGGTAGGGGACGTGAAGGGGGGGGGGTGATAACTGAACAATAATACACATACAATACTAATAAAAAATATGAAGAAATGTGATATTACCGACGAGAATTACGAGTAGACGCGTGAATGTAGAAGTGAGAGAGTGCACCTCTCTCCAGAATCGTGCCAAATTGTAATCCGTAATCTCCGTTTACCCTACTGAGCTACGTGCGTGATGGCTATGTAATATATTTTATACATAAAGACACATTTTTACAAATACACTACATATGTTATATTTTCATAAATTTATGCAAATATTTGTGGACAATTTTAATTTGAAACCGTTAAAAGTTTTGTAAACATAACTACTGTCTCAGTATTTTAAAGTCAACCGTATAATTTTCAGGCTTAAGCGACTGCGTGAGTAAGTTTTTTAGTGATATTTCTTTGTCCGAGGATGTATGAATTATTAAAACTTGTTGACTTTAAGGGTGTCAGCCTTTTCGTAGTTTGTCAATAAAAATTAACGATCCATGCTTTTTACGAGTACCGTCCCCTTGTGATGGGGCCACATACGATGCGAAGTTTTGTTAAGTCGTTCCTTTTTAAGCTTTGTTAAGTAGGATTTAGATTCATTGGAATTAGACCAGGCTTTGATGAATAAATAAATACTTTAAAGTTTGTCATGTCAACATAATCATTTTGTTTGTAAAGGACTTTGATACCTTGTTTATATCTATTTTATTCATTTTTCGCATACATACTCATCTTTTTGTAATTTTTATATATTTTTGTGTAACCAGCCGCTGTTTGCTTTGTGATTGTATCTTCAGTTACAATCATTGCATTTCATCTTCAGATTGTATCTTCAGTTACATTCTTGCAGTCATTCAAATTAAGCTTGAAAGCTTGTACTAGGATGGTTCATAATAGTCGAACGGTGGATTCGAACCCATGACCTCATGATCGGTAGTCCATACCCTTAACCATTAAGCTATTGGCACTTCATATCTGTGATAGAATGGTTGAAACAAACGACCTCCACGTCCATGTGGAGATGATAAATGTATCTATCCTTGTCATCCATTCTCTAGTAATAAAGGATAAATAAATATGAACTGAACCAGTTTACAGCAACTGGCTCATCGATTATATATTATCACATACACAATATACAATACACTAATGTTACAACACAATCTGCTGAAGCGAAATCGCAAAATGAGTTAACTTATAAATAAAAGAATAGAGATGACTATAAGTCATCATGAGTCCACCACGTGCGCTAAACGCTTATTAGTCGGTGGATCTCTACTCCTGGTCAGTAGCACCTCGCGATTTACAAGGCGTCGCTACATTGAAAGGTTCGTAAATACAATTCCGATCACATCGATACGCTCCGGATGTTGGCGGGTAAACATGAATTTAAATCAACGGAAAGCGATTCAGCAGCAGCTTTAAGACACGTTCACAATATTATTTTGACGAGTAATATGTTATTAATGGTTATTATTGCCTAAAGAACTACTGGAACCTGCCTACAAATTTTGTTAACTTATTTCATCACACAATTTTTTTTATATATTTTCGTAATACAGACACAATACTTTCAAGATATTATCTGAGATTGATTTATGTATTAAATTTTGACGTTTTTAATTGAACAGTTTCAAGGTTATAATTTTAGGAAACGTCTTTAAATTAGAAAAATTTAACATCAAAAGCCATCAACGACTTTTTCAGATTTTTATAAATATCAAGGATTTTTATCTATCTACTGACAATGTTTTAATCTTCTAAGGTCTACAATCTTTTAAGGTTCTTACCAAAAATAAAACCGACTTTAAATTTTTCTATATTTTATTTATAGACCATTACGTCACTTATAGCAACGATACGTCTCATTCTTCTTCATCGTATGCTTCATTACTGAAGGTCTTGCTCTTCTTGAAGTGCATTCACTGAGGTGTCGACGAACTGCCTCCAAAACACTCTGTCCTTGACTGGGATAAATAATATAATAATCAATACTGAGACTCCAACTGCCCTGAGAAAAGCCGAGGACGTCTAATTACAAATCAATTAAACCCAAACAGGGCTTTTCTTAAATCTATCAATATGTCTATATCTTCGGCACCTGGAATCGGTGACTTTTAAAATTGAATGGGACCCACTTGAGATTATCTCCTTTCCAATAAATGAAAAAAAAAATTAAATCGGTTCATAAATGACGACGTAACAAAAGCTTGCTTAAAAACTTAGAAAGGTCCAGTGTGACCAGAACCTAGGTAAGGGCTTCGCTGTATCCTCGACTGGTCCGGTGCGCATTATTGTTTTGGAAATAATCACCGCGGTGTGGTCACGCGTGCGTGATTTTAGCGTAAACAAACGCCGGCCCGCGCCAACCCGCAACCCCCCGCTTTTCCCCTGCGACACTAAAAGAAACGATTTGTCGTGTGCTCGCTCACCGAACGTGGATTGCGAATTAACTGCTCCTTTCTTTTAAGCTCGTGCCCTTTTGTAGGCTCTTTTATATTCGAGCCCCGGCACGTCACATGAAAATATTTGGACTTTTTGGCTCAAATCGACGAAATGCTCTTTGTGTGATTTGATACATAAAATGAGACAGGTCTTTATGAGGAAACTAAACGAGCATAAAATTAGAAGAAGTAACATAAAATATTAGACGCCTGTAATATCTCTGCCTTGCGTCTATATAAACCCAATGTACTCAGACAAGCTTAATTTGCTAATAATCCGACATTGAAATACCTACTACTTAGGCAAACCCATGCATGAACCAATCATCCAGACCTTGTTTTTCTCTATTATTGATAATAGGTCTCTCTAACGGAAGTTTAACCGCCAGTTAAATAATGCCCATGACCGCTGTAAATCGTATAAATATGCAGAAATATGCTGCTACTCCTTTTAAGGGTACTATTAGTCGCATTCCTTTACTTGGGAAGAGCGGTTGGATTAAAAAAAAAATAGGTGACAGACTCAATGACCGATGATGTTTAAACAGAAAGAAATAGCAGTTATTGTATGCGTAGCTGTCTTCGAACTTAAAAATACCAAGACATCACGAAAAGTTGATTTACACCAGTATTTCGCATATTTGGTCATTGCAGATTTTAAACGGTGGACACTTAAAATCAGGCTTGCTTGTGTTCCCCTTCTTCCTCTTTAGAGGTTAGGCGTATATACTGGAACAAATTTTGATACAAGATTTTACTCAATATTTCTAAATACTAAATATCATAAAACAGAACGAACGAAGTATCGAGTAACATATTTATTTAAAAAATTTTTTTTATAGTAAATACGCTTCAGTGAATTTTAAGGTATTTCAAAATGAAATTAAAATGGAGCTAATATTTCGAACACTGGATGGACCGGTTCGCGCGATTGGTAAAATGTTTGCCTTACATGCCGCAGGTTGTGGGTTCGATTCCCACCCAGGACAAAAATTTGTGTGCATGAACATGTCTGTACCTCTTTTGTCTAGATGTAAAGACCACCGGAGGACGGGCAGTAGCGAGCTTTTCTTAGTACAGTGCAACATACTGCGATCGTCAACCTGCCTGAAAAGCGTGGCGATAATGGCACTTTTCCCCTCAATGATGCGATCAATGGGGGAGGCCTATGTCCAGCAGTAGACGATCATAGGCTGAGATGGGATGCCCACTTCTACTCCGTAATCTCAAGTGTCACGCAGACTTGTTGCGTAAATGTACAGTCAAGTTCCTTGGCGATATTCCACTTTAAAAGAGACAATTGTTTGAACGTATCGTACGCCTTGAGACGTTGACGTAGAAACAATAACCAATAGGATGTTACTTTTAAATGTATTAGGACGAAAAAAGGTCGGTCAATGTTGTAACAATAGAGTATTCATAAATAAAGATTTCGTCTGATTGGCAGAGGTCTTCCCTTCTTCCCTTCTTCACTTCCCGAGCGGAAAACAAAAACAGCGGTGATAACAATAGTCAGGGTTACAGTGCAGGTAGTTACGCCACAGATTTTACTTTATTCTGTCGAAACATCGATAGCAACCTAATTGGTTATTTGTAAGAAGGAGGCGGTGTTTAGCTTGTCGCAAGGAACAAGGCAATTTTTCTGTAAGTGGAATACCGCGAAGGAACTCGACTGTACATTATGTAGACAGACAGGTATAGCTGTGTAAAACGTTTCTCTTAATCGTCTCATTGATTCGTAATATAAAAAGTAACATCATACGAATTGCGCTATAAAAAGTAATTGCTAATTAAATATTTTTTTGTCGGTAACCTCTATGTTATCATCGTTCATAGTTTGTGACCATTCTAACGTTGAGACGACACAGCAAGGAACATAATTCGCTATAATTTTAAATGATTTACAATACAGTCGAACTACTAAAATTATCTACAATAAACTTGAATGAAATTACGTTTCCATCGTAAAATACAAGCGCGATTGCAATAAAATGTCTTTGTTCCGTATAAATTTACTGTGAGTAATCACATAGGGCTTAACGTTTGGACTCTATTCAAATTTTAAACACCCACACCAATATGTTGGAATTATTGTAGAATTTCTTCGGTTGGTTTCTTCTATTTACAATAAATACTAAATGAATAACTTTATTTATTCATTTAGTATTTATTGGTTGTGGATTTTCAAAAGCAGATCTCAGAATCAAAAAGTATTTATCAATAGTCATAGACAGGACGCCTTATCAAAGTAAAGCTTTTTAATAGACTAAAACTAATTAAGAACGCCTTAACTCACGTACAGTGACTCCGACCGACGGACCGTCAGGAGTCCGAAATTAGTCGGCCGTTAGTAGCCGTTCTTAATTAGTTTATGATAATGTCTCACGAAAGTTTAATTTTTAGTGGACCTTTTAATATTTAGAGGATAATCGATAGAAATTTCAAGAAAGCGTCACGTTCAGTCAAATTTTTTTGCACTAAAAGGAAGAAAGATAAGAATAAAGTAGAAAAAAAGAGACATTCTCTACACCTCATAATATTCAAAAACATATAAAAAATATACGAATACAGAAAAAAATCTGTTGAGCAATCATCGTGTGTCATGATGGTTTAAAGAAATTTCAATAAAGCATATAATATTGAGCTATAAGACGATATTCGAAACCCTCGCCCGCGCAGACTGCATCATAAAATTAAGCAGATGCAGCGTTTACGGGCAAGCTTTATGCGACTTCGTATAACTTTAGCGGTATCGGAGCATTTCGCCTGATTAAACTGAACTATGTGAAGTGTTATATAACCCTTCTAAAGTGAGTAGCATCGGAAAGTAGAGATGCGCCGTATGCTTCGTCGCGCGCATTAATTTAAAGTGTGTTATTTCACGCTTTTTACGAGTGTACGTGTTCTGATTGGCAGTTAGTTGGGTAAGTCCCGTTTTACGATCGGCTCGCCCTAAAGCCGGCACTAAAACATCCACGGAAGCTTTAATGTGGATTTTAGTTGGTTATTAAAGAATTAGTTTAGACTTAGCCGAGTGTTGGAAGTTTTCATAACGTAATTTATTTTTTATAATTAGTGCTTCTCCACACCATGTCTTTACATTTGATGTGAAGAGGTGATGTAATCAAAGAATGGTACCGAGGGAATAAATTTGATAATTTTCTCATTAATTTCATTTAGCTTGTCAATTGGTGAATGATGCCGCATTGGTATCGAATGCGGATAGCTCGCGCAGTGTGTAATTTAAGGCGAGCGACCGCCCAGCAACTTACTTGGCTCTCAAGTAACATTGTTCTGATAACCTAACGCCATGAGTTACTAAATGCCTATCCATTTCACTCTGCAGTACATATATAAGTAAGTATAGAAATACCTACAGGTGTTTCTATACTTTTGCGTTTCATCTAATCCTCTTTCCACCCCTTTCTTCTCTCCCTTATCTCATCCATTTTATCTTAAGGTCTGGCGTAATTCTTCTTTATAAGTCCACATATTGATAGCTAACAAAACATTAAAGGATCCGCTTGCTCAATTGCCACCTAAGTGGACAAAGTTTTAGACGGGGGTATGAACTGTCTACCATGTTTTGGATAAAAAAAATTGCGCAAGAGATGTCATGCTTCCATATATGGACGAGGTGGTAATAAGCACGTCTGACGATCTTAAACACATTGAAATTTTACGATAACATCTTTAAATGTCCGATACGTAAAACATTTACCAATATATTTCATGCCAGTGACAGTTGTTTGATTTTTTTTAATAAACTCCAGTGACAGTTGTTTGATTTTTTTTAATGAACTCTTTTCGTTAACGAGTTTGTTATTATGTTGTAGATATTATAAATCATGATATACTCGTACATTACCAGTATTCACATATAGTGCATAACAACTCGTAGAAAACACGGTTTAGCTTTAATAACGACACGTTAGACATTAGACTGAAACTGTAATGCATTCCCGCACTGGTAATAAAAGCTAGTAACCTAGAGTAGATACAGGTTCGTCTAATGGCGTTGTCTTTCATTAGTAGAAGACCCGCTGTGGTCAATATATTCATATTGTCAAATGCGATACCTGTGGTCCTCCTTTCTTAAAGGTCGGAAACGCATCTACAAAATGTGTTGTGTTATGTATGTTCATGAGCAGCGGGCACTTAACATTAATCCATTCGCTGCCAAGGACGAGTATACTCGTCTTTGGCAGGGTATCCCGCACTGCCAAGACGAGTATACTCGTCCTAC
>DWLR01005705.1:0-10691 GCA_018246295.1 Papilio alexanor hazarajatica
GATATCTATTGTCAGCAACTGCAAACCATGAAGGAAGAACTAGCTGCTAAACAACCGAGATTGGTAAATCGCTCTAGGCCACTGCTGCTTCACAACAACGCAAGACCACACACTGCACAACAAACCACCACTAAGTTAGATGAGCTACAACTGGAATTTCTGCGACATCCACAGTACTCCCCGGACCTTGCTCCAACAGATTACTATTTTTTTCTGGAATTTGGACAACATCTTACAAGGAAAAAAAATTCAACTCCGATGCAGCAGTCCAAACCGCCTTCAAAGAGTTTATTGATTCTCGTCCCCATGGTTTTTTTAGTAAAGGGACCAATGAACCACCTATGAGATGGCAAAAGTGTATAGATAACAACGGTGGATACTTCGATTAATAAAATATATTTTATAAAAAAAAAATGACTTCATATTCCTCCCGTACAAAACGCCAATTTCATATGTAAGGTCCTAATGTAAGGCTCTCCAGCATTGTATAAAAACCCTCAAGGAAAAATAGTACGTATTTTTGTTTGTAGGATATCAATACGGTATGATGTCGATGAAGACGGTGCTGGCAACGGTGGTGCGACGGTACCGCTTGCTGCCGGCCGCGGCCGCCGAGGCAGCCACCATCGCCGCGCATCAGCAGCGCTCCCCGCGCCACCACCACCCGCTCCGCGTCAAGTACGACATCATGATGCGAGACGTAGACAATTACATGGTGCGGTTGGAACCTAGGTCTAAAACTACTGAATAGTGTCTAGAGTCTACAGTATATTCTTAACATGTATGTATTGTATTTAACTACATTGATGTATTAATCTACTTACTTGTACATTACGAATGCTTGTTTTAATTGTATTTAATACACTTTATACTTACTTATCATAAAGTCAAGATTCGTATCATACAATATCGTTAATACAACTATCATTGTTAATAATCAAAAGAAAATTGTATCTTATACTCAACATTAAACCTACCATTGGAGCAAATAATTATTAAATAAAGAAAGCAGCAATTTGTGCACGTAAAATCAATAGTATTTATTCAAAACCTTTCCTGTCTACTAACTAGTTGTTTAATATAAAAGACATAAATTTCCAAAGAACAATTTACGACTTAAAAAGCGGTTTTCATCACAGTGCCTAATGGAAGAGCTTATTTAGGCTTGCGTAAAATGTCATGATTACTTATATTTAAGTACGTCTTGCTTCTAGTTGAAGTTTAAATCCTCCCAAATCTCTTAACATGATGTCAAATTTGACGGAGAAAGGTTTGTTTAGGTCCCCCGATGATGGAGGAGGTAGAAACTTGTAGTTCCTCACGAGCGCCGCGACTACATTCTTTATAGACATCATGGCGTATCGGTAGCCTGGGAAAATCGAAGAGCAATTTAGTATTTATACGACTACTGCAGAATATGTAGATTATATGCATTGTAGTACACATATGTGAATTTGATACTGCGGTGTATTTGTACGTACAAACCAGAACTTTTCTTGATTTTATTCATATGTTTGTTATATGCATATATGTAGAAAATAGATAAGAAAAACATTGTGTCTACCTCAAAAATTATGTCACCAAGTATTATTTAAGTAAATATTAAATAGAATACCTTATAAAAAACTCACCGACGCAATTTCTTGGTCCCGAACCAAATGGAATGAAAGCGTGCGGATGATATTTTTCGTTGTTCAAGAATCGGTCCGGGTTGAACCTGTGTGCGTCCGGGCCCCAGTACTGCGGGTTGCGGTGCAGGCTCCACACGTTTATGAACAGTCCGGTGCCTTTCATCAGCGTCACGCCTGATGCTGATAAACAAACATTTTTTGTGGTTATACTTCTTTAGACGTGTTAGAGAAAAAAGACGGAAATGCAATTTCAGATGCAACGAAATGCACGCGCGCACCGATTCCGAAACTTCACGAGATGATCATAGCTGTGAAGTAAGTGAAATGATTATACGAGTACATCGTCTAACTTCTCTCTAGAGGCCCATAATACCAATGTAGCAGAGGAGTACAGACCAAAGTATGTGTATAGCGGGCGCATTCTCTTCTTTTAGAATTAAAAAATCACAATTACTTGTATTTATAGATTAATAAAAAACCTTTATAGTAGCAGTTAAGGAAATACGAAAATTAACTATCATATTAGTGGTTATACTTGTGGTCAGAACTTTGTAAATAAAGTATAAAAGGAATATTCCTTTTGAAAATTGAAAATGTTACCTTGCGTAATAAAATGGTTGCGTGGAACCCTGTACACACTGTAGGAGTCATATGACTCCTACAGTGTGTACAGGGTTCTATTTTATTACGCAAGGTAACATTTTCAGTTTTATTTCATAACCTATTTTATACTTACGTAAAGTAATGTCTTTGTGTATTTTCCTTAGAATGTTAGGAACTGGTGGGTACAGTCTCATAGATTACATAGGAGTCATATGACTCCTACAGTGTGTACAGGGTTCTATTTTATTACGCAAGGTAATATTTTCACTTTTATTTCATAACCTATTTTATACTTACGTAAAGTAATGTCTTTGTGTATTTTCCTTAGAATGTTTGGAACTGGTGGGTACAGTCTCATAGATTCCTTAATAACTGCCTCCATGTATTTTAAGTTCGGCAGGTCTTCTATCTCAATAGATGTCTTACTCTCTCCAATCTCTTCTAATAATCTGTTAACAACAAAGGCTGTTTATTTATAATACTCGCTGTTTAATATGTGACGAGCGACTGATCAATTCTTGAACTAAATGCTTCTTAGAAAGCAGCGAACGGGTAGTACCGATTAAGTTAAAACAGCCACATTTCATTTGATAATATATTTTTAATAGGCTCTGAGAATATGATTTTATTATGTTATTAATAATATTATAAAATTTATTTTAATAATAATATTATAATAATGACGAACGATTGGCGCAGGGATGAGACTTTCCTTTCACGCCGCGAGTCTTGGGTTCGACTCCCACCCAGGACAAACATTTGTATGCATAAACTGTTTGTCTTGTGTTAGGATGTAAATACCACCAAAGGACGGGCAGCAGCGTCCTTTTCTTAGTACGGTGGAACATACTGCGGTCGCCAACCCGCCTGCCAAGTGCCGTGCGATTATAACACATTTCCTCCAATGATGCGATCAATGGGGGAGGCCATGTCCAGTGGACGATCATAGGCTGAGGTGGAATTATAAAAACGTTTATCGACACTAAAAAAATCGAGTAGATTACAAGACAATTTCTCTACATAAAAATTACTAAAAGAAATATATATGTAAATCAATTATCATACACATACAATATATTTACGTCAGTAACATATCTTACAAATCGTCATAGTTATATTTACTAAAACATCTTTGTGCAAATGTGTTTTACACTTTAGAGACAGTTTATTTAATCTTAAGAAATGTAAACTTATTTTAAATTATAATATTCACGCTGAGAGAGATACTTATTCTTTTTGGCTGGATAGGTAACACAAACTACGGTTGTACGTCCGTGGACATGCAAGCCGACAAAACCATGAATTTTCAAAGATGTTGACTTATTAACTTCATGTATTTATTAAGTCAATTTCATCCAGTTTGGTTCTCAACAGCAGAAGTGTGGCATGTGATAATTTTGATGAGTGACGCTTTAAGTCTCATGGTCAGAAATGACTAACTTGTTTATTGACGTCATGAGATATTCCGCTCTGTTTTTAATTAACAATATCAATAATTAATTTCAGTTTGGGTACCAGAAATATTATAAAGTATGAGGAAAGAAATGGCTACTCGTAAATTATTTTTATGGCGGTTTACGTAACGCTAAGTGATCACATTTAACATTCGCAAATTATATGAATTGGAGATGAGCTGCTATTCTTTTTGTAGGATAGAGGAGCATTGTGGGTAAGGAAACGGAGAATAAGCCGGAATGGCAAGGAAAGGTGGAAAGCATAAAGGTATTAGGGTACCGGCACAGTACTAATCAGATAAAACGCAAACTTATAAAATTGACTCGTATACTCGTGTTGGTGTCACAACACTTACTCGTTGTACAGACGCTCCTGCACCTGTGGGTGTCGCGCGAGCAGGCAGCAGATGAAGGATGTAGCCACCGCGGTGGTGTCGCTGCCGGCCAGCGCCAGCACCAACATCTCCTCTCTGAGCGCTACGTCCGTAGCCTCACTCTCACTGGACTTAGCCATAAGGAGCTCAATAAATGACTTCGGATGTTTTATATCTGGAAAATTTTAAAAATTAGCTGATGTCTGTCGTACGGCAGCAAAAGACTACGAGTATATATTTACAAATTTACAGAGTTGTGTTGTTATAATAATTACATAAAACTGGGATTAAAATGATCTATATTATTCGGTAGAGGAAGATCTTATCGTTTAAGATTTAAATGACTTATATCAATGGTAAATATTTCATCTCACCCTTATTTGCATTTACATCGTCGTTTGTATTTTTCGCCAATGCTCTTTTGGTTGTGATTATCTGTAACACAAGAATAACTACAAAAGTATCAATTGTTATACAAAAATTACTTAGTGAACTGTGTCACTAACAGTGGTAGACTTACAACATCAACGTCTTTTACGCGAATAGGACGGGTGGATGGGTAAAATATCGCGATCTTTCAGAAGACAGGTGTGAAGTAGAACTATTCTGCATTCCGTCTGATGAGTGAGGTACCAGAGGTCAAATGAAAGCCTTCTTCTCTTTTCCGTTCTTTTCTAATAAAGGAAGGGTGGAAAGGGAGGAGGATTAGACTGGGGATGGCATGGATAGGAAACATACTTTTTTATGCCCTCTTCTGTCCATTAAAGGTAGGCAAAGCATCTGCAAATTATTAGCTTGTTGTGAACGCCTATGAGGAGCGGTTACAGGATATCGGGCGAATCGCTTGATCATTGCTCACCTCCTCCTATAAAAAACCTATTTTAATGAGAGATGCAGAAGGGTAGACAAACAAATTTTTCAACATTATTTCAAATCTTCGCCGAGGCTTCATCTCACATGAATTTCATGAGAGCGATGGATTGAGTGTTATCCGCCAGAGTAAGTACTGGCTTAGATCGAACCGCTTCCAAAAATCGATTTGTTATTTTATCTTATAATATACTTGGGTAGGTAGACAAATAAATAAACATGTACCCTAGAATACTCGCTGATAAAAGACATTTCTGTCATTTCTATGGGTCAGTTTCTTAACCTTACTTTAAGGAATTTTATCTGTAGAACAACGCAGGTTGAAGTACCAGTTTCCGTTTAGTCATCACAAATTACTAATAAGTCCCTTCCCTTACTAAATATACCTTTTTCGATGTAAAATAAGAGCGCGTATTTTATAACCTTTACCTTTGATATGGCAGTAAACGTCTACTCGTATACATCATAGCGCAAATTCTGTACCGAGTGGACTACTTCTTCTTGTTACAAATATCGTATAAAAATTACCTCGTCAATAATATCCCACATGACTTTAATACTGCTATAATAACTGGCGCAGGTGGGATGTAGCCTGTACACCGCCTCGACTGCCAGCAGAGGATTGCTCATGCGTATGCTGGCGATGCGACAGTACTCCTCGAATGCTGACAGAAATTGACTCCGGTCCTTATGCTTCTTTTCGCCCAAAATCGTCTCTACAACAAATACAAACCTTGTATTTTTTATAGGGTTGTGTATAAAAAAAAATTGTTGCAGATTGAATTTTATTCGCACATATGTACAACTAGACAATTTAAGATAATATATTTAAAGATTGTAATGTAAATCATTGGCTTATACTAAAAAGGCATTTAACGGCATATTAAATAAATAAATTTACAAACCGCAGACAGACTCCAAAGTGTAGGAGGTGAGGTAGTTCGCTATGGAGAACGCACCGCGGCCAGCCTCCAGGCGCAGGCGGCGCGCCAGGCTCGCGCTGTTTCTGGAGAATGTTGCGAAGAAATCGCGAAGATGTTTCGTAGAAAACGTTGGAGTTACCAACTTGCGCCGCGTCCGCCAAATGTTTACTAAAAATTAAATTGTTAGAGTCAATTATTGCAGTCCACGTCTTCATGCCATATTTTTCCGGCTCGGCTCGTAGAACTCGTTATTGTCTGTAAATTTTTACCACTTGTTTCAATATCTTTTACTTAACTTTTTTATGTTATTAATTAAATTCTATTTAAAATCATAATTTATCTTAAATTAAGTCGTAGAATTAAATCAACTTTAGCAATTATAATGAGGACATAAGACCTCCTGTTGCCCTGGTCCAGGAGACTCTCTCATTGGCTCAGACTCATTGAATTCATTATATTGAGACTCCAAACAGTCTGCTGTTTAATATGATCTGTTAGCACTGACCCGGGGCGGCGATGGTGCCGTTGCCGCAGAGGTGGCGTAGGATATTGGCAACCTCGGGCTTAGCCACACAGGACTTCAAGACGATCTCAGCCACCACAGCATCGGATGTAACTATAGGAAATAAATAAAGTTAGAGCATTTTACATGACTGACCGAGAGGAGGGAGGATGAAGGTAGAAGAATAATGTTTCTAGCGCTCATGTATGTATATGTATATCCATTGTGACCTCCTGTAGCCTAAACAGTTAAAGATTCCGCAACATCTGTTGCACGAATGGTCCGCTCTACCGGTGAAATAACTCGATCTCACAAAAGACAGGCGTGAAATAGAAGTTTTCTACGTTTAGCCTGATGAGTGAGGTGCCAGAGGCCTAATTTTAGTCATCTTCTATTTCCCACCCTTTTCTAATAAGGAAATGATGGGAAGGTAAAGACGATTTGAAGAACAAGGAGATGAATAGGAGAGGGAAATGTCCATTTTTATGTCTATCCCCTCCTCTGTATGTTAAAGGTGGGCAACGCATCTACAATTTACAAATGCTTGTTGCAGGTCTCTATGGGTAGCGGTCACTTAGGTGACTCGTTTGCCACTTTCTTGTATATATATTAAAAAAAAACAGCATAACCGATTTTAAAAAGTGAGTGATACAGTACACAATTGCTTGTTTTAAATTAACTATTACTTGTTAAATTTATTGTTTGACCTGATATTGAAGTGTGAGTGAAAAGTCAGATTGCAATATCATATCAGGTTCAAATAATATCGCATTCTAGCGCGATGATATTTTTACATAGTTTAACATAAGAAATATTGTGAATTCGTGGTATTTCCATCGTGAAAGGGGTCAAGAGGAGGGAGCACTTTTAAATTAAGCATTTCCCTAAAAAAATCAAGTATTTCAGTTCTCATAGCATATGCCTTACGTATTATTATGTACGTATTTAATATTTGAATTAAGATCGAAATAGGATTTTTTAAAATTTTTCTCGTACTTCATTGAATCTAAAAAAGATCTTTAAAGGTTAACACGATGGTGGACTAACTTGTGTACAAAAGGCCACCGAACCACGCAGCGACGACGCCGCCCTTTTCGATCGCTTCACTGCCGACAGCCTCGAGCATTTCCATGCGATCTGAAACAAATTTACTTTATCATAATATTACATGTTTAAAGGAGTAGTTAACATCAAAATATATTTAAAACCATTTATAATAAGAGACTATATAGATTATAAAGATTAAAAAGTGGTGTTGAAAATTGGAAAATTACATTCTTCATCTATGTATCTACTCCAGTACTGTAACCATGTAATCTATAATTAACATTGTTAAAAGCATAATTTTTACAGCCTACAAATACAAATATTTGTTATGGATGCCAGAATTCTTGTAGGAAAGATGGGGGGGAATAGATAAGAGAGGGAAGGGATGGTACCTGATGTACCTTACTCATCAAACCAAAATGGAAAGTATCTTTTATCTATTATATTTTGTGCACTCGTTGTACTACGCGTTCGGTCGGGGCCATGCTGCAGCTACCACTGTCTCTATCACCCATCTGGTCTGGTCTTGGCGCAGTTTTAGAATATAATCGAGACCAAAATAAATAAATAAAAATTATTGGAGAAGGTGACAAGCTATTTACCTGAAATTAAATGACCGCTACCCATAAGCAAGAAGCAAATGAGTTGCAGCCGCGTTGCCTATCTTCAATGGCCAGAGGAAGGGATAAAAAGTAAACAAGGATATCTCATCCTCCTGTTCATCCATCTAGAAATTCTATCATACATCCATCCATCAAGGGGAAGAGAACTAGAATTAGGCTTTTGGCACCTCATACATCAGATGAAACTTTAAATACTTCTACTTCACGCCTGTCGTCTGTGGGGTCGTGGTATTCACGGATCAAGCCAGCGCATTCGTGCAACACATGTTTTTGTGGGGTCTACAACTGTTATTTTGTATATCCTCACCTGTGTCGGAGCCGAGAAGCAGATACGCGTGCCCGATGAGCGGCAGCGCGCGGTGCCGGATGCCCTGCTGCCTACACAGCTTCTGCATCCTCCTCATTCGCCACTGTTCTGAAACTAACCATAATATTAAAGCTATTGACAATAAAACAATAAACATTTCAATTCTTTGCAATCGGGAACCGTCCCTACTATCTTATTTTTGTCAATATGTTATTAGTAAAAAGAGACTATTTGAAAAAAGAATGATTCTAATTTTTTTAAGCTTGTAACGACGACGAACGACGAACTGATGGAATAAGATCTATTACAAAAAATTTACCACTTTTATACCACAATTACTGATTACATCAGTACAAAAATTTATTCTCGTCTTTGATGAGATAATAAACATATCTCAATAATTGACTAACTAGCTTATGCCGGTGTATCGATTTAATATAGTATCGTCATTTTTATTTCATTAGATAGACAAAATTTTGATGATTTGACACCAGTGAAGCAAGCAACCCGTGGTCGCATGATCCGAGGCTCGACCGAGAAAGTACCACACCCTCAGATAATGCACACCTCAGATAATGACATAAAGTGAAGGTGATTATGAAAGCATTTCGATTTTCGACTGACCGATTGGCGCAGTGGTAAGATACTTGCCTCTTACGCCGCAGGTGGTGGGTTCGATTCCCACACAGGGCAAACATTTGTGTGTATGAACATATCTCTCTTGTGTCTGGGTGAAACTAAATAAAAGTATTAGTATATGTAGTATATCAGTTATCTGGTTTCCATAGCACAAGCTCTGCTTAGTTTGGGATCAGATGGCCGTGTGTGGATAATGTCCTAGAATATTTCATCTGATCCCCCCCCCCTATATTTTACCTCTTTAAACTCTTTAGACGACTTCAAAAAAAAGAAAAGGTTCTCAATTCGGTTGTAACATTTTCATGTTTGTTATCGTAGAGCTTCGTCATTTATAAACCGATTTCACCATTTTTTTTTTGTTGAAAAGGGGACTTTCGCAAGTTTATCCCATTTCATTTTGAATGTCATTGTACCTTGAGCTACAAAGATATACAGAAAATTGACGTATTGGTAGACTTAAGACAAGCCCGGTTTGTATTCAATGAATTTGTAATGAGACGTAGCGTGACTATAATTACAACTATGTGTTTCCCGCGAGTTAGCTTCGTTTCTTATTTTCCTGGCTAAAAAGAAATTGTAATTGTAAGTCGGCTTATATTAATTTCGATAATAAGTTGTTACCTTGAACATTACCATGGCAACCGATATTGTAAAAGAAGCTTTGTTTATATTTCTTATCCCTGTAAAGGGAAATAATTATAACAATTTGAAGTCGATTTTGTTTTTTTTTTAATATAATTAAAATAATCAAAATAATCTGATCTAACTAATGTTGACGGCTAGCGACACTGACATTGTAACATAAAAAAATAACTTGATAGTAAATTTCGACGCTGTAATTTAAACTTTGTTTTCAGACGCAAGATTATACTAAAACGATATGTCATATTTGGAAAAACATTTAATCGGATATATCCTATCCGGATGTACTTAGTCTGCGTATTTATGAGAGGAAATTGAACGAAACCTCACCTCAATTTTCTTCATGAAAACCCTCAAAAACAAAGACAAAGGAAATTGCGTGTCCGTTAAAAGTGAAAAAAAAATTAAAATATCAAAAAAAAAATAGGACGCCATCTATAACTGAAAAGATAACGATCTTTCTCAATCTACCCTAGTATAGTGAGGTTAAAAAGGTGAATTTAATATCTTCATTGCCTTAACAGGATGATTTAAGTTTAAATATTTTATGCTCCTATCATTATTATTCATACTAATTAAAACATTTTAATTAATTACAATGTTTCATATACGTCCAACAACTTGAGCGTCAATAGGTCAAATAATGGCTTAGGATAGGGCTCGTATGTGTGAGCAGGGCAAATGTTTGTAATTGTTTGTATTTCTAGTATAAATACCTCGATAAATATATAAACTTGAGAGCTTATTACTTATTACATTTTTTGTAATGTCTATAGGAAATTTAAACGTGTTTGACAAGTTGCAATGAAAGAAATTTTTAGTAAGCGGCCTCATCACTTAAGTGCAAATATGTTTGCAATGTATCGTAGAGCAAATGATACTTGTTTTAAACTTAAGGCAACTTACTGCCGTATACATTAACAGGGATGTGCATCAGTTTGATACACTGAAATGACATATAACACATGGATCAATAAGTCCCGAGACAAACCCAGAGATGGCGCTCGTAGTAAACCAGTAACCAGGTCTTTCTAGAGTACTAACCTTTGCTTGAAACGTGTCAAAATTTTAAGTCG
>DWLR01005706.1:0-10690 GCA_018246295.1 Papilio alexanor hazarajatica
GAATTGTTTCGATTGAACACTGCGTACTTAAACGCCATCCGCCTCTTTGTGATGACGTCACGAAAACAGTTGTCCGGTCTGTATTATTAGTAGGTGTTGGTGTTAGCCGGTGTTAATTAATTAGTTTATGATAATGTCTCGCGAAAGTTTAAACAATTTAATTTTTTGTTACGGTCTTACAGTAGGCATGCAACAGATGTGGGGAATGGTACTTCGAGGAAAATTAGACAATTAAAAAAGATCTGTAATATAAAGGGCAGTTAAACAATATATGGTTCAAATGCCCCACGCCAATACCACAAGAACAGACATCACTGTATATAATCTTAAGTTTAGCAAGGTGGATAGGTAAACAATAAAGTTCCAGTCTCATCTTAATTATTATTATACTACTACACAATTTATTTAATTTTACTGTGAAGAACCATGGCTTATGATTTTTTGTCTTTTGAATTTCTGACCAAAGTTTATTCCAATCCTTAATCCACAGATGTCTCTTAGATAGGTTAGCTAGATCATGGCAAAAATTGGTATAAGGTACAAATATCCCCACAATTCACCGCCTCTTTAGCAATAAGATCAACTTTTTCGTCTGATTTGACAACGGGACACAGAAAAAATGTGGCGTAATCTATTGTACTTCTGACTTCATTATATAGTAATTTTAAATTGTAGGGATGGGCACCCCACCAGACACCTGTCAAACACCTTAAAACATTTAAAAGTTTATTCACATTTCATTGCCATAAATTCACAACGCAGTGAACCTGTTAACTTTTCATCTAAGGACTCCTAAAAATTTAACTTGATTTATTATAGGGATATGTAAACCATCAAAATTTGCACAAATATTAGGAGGAATTCGCATGCGAGAAAACAAAAGTACCTACAGAGCTTTTGGGGACAAATATTTCAAATCCTTTTTTATCTAGCCAAATTTTAAGCGACTCCAGTGCTATATTTAAATGAGAAGCTGCATCTTTAGCTGTAGTGCTTCTAGCATATATTAGCAGGTCATCAGCATACCGAAGCACTAAGACTGTCCTACCGATGGCTGTTTCCAGAACTACCTTATATATGTTATACAAAAGTGGGCTGAATACAGATCCTTGAGGTAATCCTCTCCAGGTTGTTGTTTGTTTTGTTAGAGTCCACTTTATTGATTTAATATTATTTTTCTTTCAGAAAATACATTAGTTATGAAATTGGATAATCATTTCGGAATAAATCAGAAAAGTTGCTGATATAACTTTATTATCTGAAAATGCTAGCCGAATATCTGTGAATAAAAATTGTTAAGTTATCTAAGATGCCTTTTCCTTTTCAAAAACCATACTGACTTGGCGATACAATTGCTTAATTATTGTTTTCAAAAAACCACTCTTTCTTATCTTAAATATATCTTTCCAAGGACAGGATAAAATATTAGCCCAATAAGATTATGCATCTGATGAAGGTTTACCAGAAAAGAGTATGGAATACTTTCTAATAATAAGTCTAGACAGTACGGCTTTCACTTCCAAAAGAGATAATTCTCATTCATTTAAATTTGCATGCATGTTATAATTATCATTACAGTTAGATAAATTAATTTGCTCTAGTTCATAAGATGGTGGAAGGTTCTCGAGGAACTGTTCTGCTAAAGAAGGGGGAATACATTTAGGTGTGGGATGTGTTATTGCAGGTCTTAATCATTTTATATTATTGCATACTATAGAACTTTCAGTATTAGGGTCTATGGATAGACAGAAATTTTTACATCCATCCAATTTATTACTTAACAATTTTTCAGTTTCTTTAGAGATGTTAATAATACTTAAATAATTATCATTGATTATTGAAATTTTGTATTGTTTTTCTGCATCTATTCTTGTTTATAGCATTACTGCAATCATTATCCCAGCAAGTTGATGACAGTATTATTTTTAAATTCTAATTAGTAGGAAACACCTGATCTGCTGCTTCTGTTAACACTTCTAGCAGAGCTATTGAGGCGGCCTGTTCAGGTTCTGCCAGTTTCTATATCTGTCAATAAGGTAATTTTCTGATCAGCTAGATATTTGAAATCACGATTCCTAATCACCATGATTAGTTGTGTGGAAGTATGGTATAGGATGATTATATTAATATAGGAAAATGATCACTTCCATAGGTAAGACTTCCTAAGATAACTTAAGATCTAGATCAGGAGTGCAAATAGAAAGATCTATTGCACTAATATTTTGTTCAGGTTTTGTCCGCTTTGTTGGAAATCCAGTATTCAAAATACAAAGATTATGTTTATCCATTTTTATTTAAAGAACCCGAAAATGAATGATGGGAATTTAAACCGCCCAAAATTATGAATGGTCTTGGAATGTTATCTATAATGTGTTAGTAAGAAAATCATTTGACTGATTTGGGAGGAGAAAAGTGACGCCTCATATGTCTCTATATATAGGATTCTTAATACCAATTGCAGTCCTGAAATGAGATTGATCATCTCTAATACAAGTATAGCCAGAAATTCTAAAAAAAGGATTTTGGCTTGAGTCATGTTTTTGGATCATATTTATTTATAATATATATTAAATCACTTTTTCAATCTTTGTAAGTTTCTACAGTTCCATTGTAGTATTTTGGGTACCTTGTCCCTAAATATATTTAATATTATTATTAATTTGATTTGATAAATCTAATAGAATAGCAGCGTTGTTGGGTAAAGTAGGTGAATTTTTGTCTGACAGTAGAGAAGATATTAACATATTAATTAAATCTGAAATTGACAGTGTTTGTTTCTCTTTCAAGGTGAATGCAGAACCATTTGCGGATCTTTTGTGATTGCATCATGTGCAGCTTTATCATATATGCCTTTGTAACTGGCTTTTGTAATATGTTAAGTGGTTTAGAGATAAATGTTTTCTTATAAGAGTTTTGAGTATGACGAGCAGGAGAACTTTGTATGTCTATATTATTATAGAAAGTGTGAGAGGATGTAGGAATGGGATTTGAAGTTAATACATCAGCATATGACCTTGAGCTGGTCGGGTGTAATTTAGATGCTTCTGCATATGTATTAATGACAGACTGTGATGACTTCCAGACTTTCTCTGTATTGCATTTTTAAAATTTAAACGTCTAACTTTAATAATCCCCCCACATTCTATCGGTACACTTGTATTTTTCTTTGTCTCCTCTGGGGACCACTCGATGGCTACAACTGCGAACTAGCCCTATTCTTGTTATGTGAAACGATGGTAGTAAGGCTTTGTAATTATTTGTAATAAATGATTGTCCTCTGTGGAAATCGTACCCACGATCTGCGTAGTGAAAGGCGAGTGTCTTACCACTGCGCCAACCGGTCGGTCTAATATATATATAATAAATGTATTAGTATCTAAGTAATTAGAGAAAGAAAGGGAGCCATCATTAGGAGCTGTTTGAATTTTCAGACTTACATATCATAGATAGTTAATTGACTTACCAGGAAGTCGCCAAAGATGATAATATATACTACTATATGAACATATACAATAAATGTATTAATTACAATACTCCACTGTCTCTCACTAAATAATTAAAATAAAATATTTCAAGAAGCCGAAAAACAGTTCTGCCTAATTCGAAAGTTCCCGCGCTTTTTCAATTGCATGGTTCATTTCGCCCAATTATAATGTCTCAAGAAAAGAAACGTCAAATTGTCAATGACTCGTTTGGCTTAGAATGTGCCAACCGTTCATAATTTGCCTAGAACAATTTCAAACGGGCGACGTTTACAATCCATCGATGACATATCTAAATAGGTCATTAGTGCATTTCTGCATGTTATTATATGTATACGAGATGTATAAAATAGCGGTCGGCGCTATCCGCTAATGATGGCCATACCAAATTTCATTAAACCTAACCATGACTAAACAAGACATTCAAAATTACATATAGTTTACATGAACATTATTTCGTATTTACTTGATCGCCAAATTTGAAGCTGACGAGAAGCCGCCAGCAACTACGTAAAGTTGCCAACCGTCATGTTTTCCCACGACATGACCTAGTTTTTGTAGTGTTCTTGGATGTCTCGAATAGTTTTTAAGCAGTGTCCTGGGCTTAAAATTTTAAAATTGGCCCCCCTCTTTTCCTATTCTTTCGTTACGGGCGGCCTCACGGCTCACAAGTATGTAATCAGGTTGCCGCGTTGCCGCGCTGTTTTAAAACAAAGTGCTTACTGTTGCATCCCTCACTCGCATTAGACATGCAGAGCTAATTATCCAGTCGGCTTACTATTTAGTTGTTATTTATTTGTACAAGTGAACTGTTAACACGAACATAATAAGTATTTAAAGATATTCTTGATTGTGTGATAGTGTTGAGATGTTTAACAGATGGGTTATGTCTGCTACCTCGCGTCGAACAACAAGGGGAGAATGTGACATTTGGCGCAGTATGTCAAATAGTCGTGTGAAGTATATTTATAATGAAGACGATAATATAAATATTTTATAATTTTTTTCTGTATGTTTTCGATACGCGAGATATAGATATAGCGAGGATTCCAAACCTGACTCGCGTATTCGAGAATACTGCGTATATAGGTACAGTATAATATCTTGTAAGTTTTGGCCTACTTAAAATTTTGAGATACAAGCATTATAAACCCTAGTGCTTTATATGCTTTAGTTATAATAGTATCAACATGGTTTTCGAACGTTAATTTGTGATCATGGACAATACCCAGATCACTCTCTTTGAGACATCTTTTGAAAGAACTCTGGGCTATTCCGCCGGGTAATGCGACCCAACTAGAAATATAATTATTTATAACAACTGCCTGCGAGCGATTGGATATATATGATGAGAACCATTTAAGGAGATCTCCCCTTATATAGATTAATTTTAATTTATATATCAGCACTTCGTGATCGATGTGATCAAAACATTTGCTATAGTATAGAGTATAGATAACATCGACTTGCTTACCTTTGTCCATTGCTCCAGTTACAAAGTCGTTTAGCAATATGAGATTGGAAGTGGTTGACCTTCCTTTAAGAAATCCGTGCTGAACGTGGCTGAATGATTTCTTTACGGCCGCATGCAGCTGGTTGTAAAGAATCTTTTCCATAATTTTAGCGAGGACACATAATATCTATAATAATATCTAGATATAACCAGGAGCTTCATGATCTACCAAGAACTTCACGAAGCTGGACATACTAAATTGAACAGGCTTAGATGGACCGGTCATTTGTAGCGTATGGATGAAGTCACGGCACCCGAGTGTGTTATGGCGAACAATCCCGAGGATCGTCGAGGTCGCGGTAGACCGAGGCTCCATTGGCCGGACGGTGTTAATCGTGGCGCCGATTCATTACCTGGAGAGATGTTGGTAAAAATAATGACAAAAATAAATTCAATCCAAGAAAAAAGTTTAACGTAGTTCATTAAGTATATGCGAAAACCAGTTTTTATGTAGACGTTGATTTTTTTTTTATCAAACACAATCCCAAGGGTCCTCTGTACATACCGAGTTTCATTACAATTTGATCAATGATTTAGAGATAGGTCAGAGATAGGAGGCATAGGAAAAATATGTATTTTTCCTACCATCGCAATACATTTGGAATAATAAAACACATAAGGAAAATGTATTCAAAGTTAAGAAGTCATATTATTAATTTCTGAAATTTCTGACATCCGCCTAAATTAGGATAAAAAGTAAAACGATAACAGGCACAAATTAAATGTAACTTTCCCGCTCTCTCGTAGAGCACTGTCTCTATCGGTGTCGGATCGGGCCGTGTTATCGCAAAGCTGAGTCCCCTGTCGGCGGCCGCCGCTGCCCCGCCCACTCGGCGGTCACTGGCTCTTTGTTCTCGCCGTGATGCGTGCGCCGTGCGCCGTGATGAGGCGTACACGATACCTAATATTTCTTTTTTAGTTGCCTAAACTGGTTTTCACGTTCCGCGGACCAAAGCCATTCCTTACTTTTTTCTTATGTATCTCATACAGCCTATCTCTCGTGTTCTTTATATATATATATATAATTTTTTATAGGAATATAAAATGCTTAAAAATGACCATAGTTCATAGTATATTGCTTTAACTTTAGCAATATATATATATATATATATGTAACAAAAATAAAAGTGACACGAAATTTAAAATAATTTTACTAAGGGAGCTAAGCGCGGTGGACGAGTAAATATATAAGTTAGTTTCGGGTGCGGAGTTCGGAAGGAATTCTTTATCAAATAAAATTAAATGAATGACAAAAATTATCAGTTCAATCAGAACTAGTTAGACGTTACAATGATTTCATATTTTTCTAGTGCATTTCTGAAATGTTAAGTTCGTAAATCAATTTTAAAGGCTTCGTTGTGACACTTTGTCGGCAGTCACATAACATCTGGCGACTCACTGCAGACAGGTGCAATTTTCTGACCTCACCCGGAGGAAAAATGCTTTAAAACTGGTGAATTAAATGAAAAAAAAGGCAATCAACCTTAAAATTAAAGTTATTAAAAAGGTTATAAGATGTTGAAGAAAACAAATTGTTAAACTTTAAATAATATGTTTATTGTTTGAAGAAAACTAACGAAAAAAAAACAAATGCTATAAATTTAATCAAAAAATGATCGAACAGTGATTTTTTAAAGAAAACTTCTAAAACAAAATATGAAGAATACGGACTTAGTATCTAATAAAATATTCAAAAAAATAAACCATTTCTTCGTGGTCGTTGTTTAATAAATCGTAGCAAACACAACAAAGTATAAATTTCCTTTCAAAAAGAAAATAAAGCAAAATAACTAATTTGAAAATATCTTTCACAACAAAAACTCTAAAGAATACAAAAACAGTTGTAAGCTAAATTTTTACACATCTAGGTTGAATACAAATTTTTAGTACAATGTAAAAACATCTAAATCTTCTTAAAATTAGTAAAGCTCTCAGTCTTACGTTACTTATTAGGCAATAAAGAGGACGGCCAATGCGAATTGGACGGACGTACGTACACCATCATATATATATATACTCGATATATACACAGATGAAGAGTCGACGTGCTGCACTCTGGCGGCGCTCCTTGCTTTAAAACTAATAATAAAAACTAAGAAACGATTTACGAGTTTAAAATGATTTTACGCTTATAGATTTAGAAAATACTTAAAGTTGTAGTGCAAGGCTACGTTACGACTGAGGAGGCAACGCTTGGCGACAATGGTGAACAAAATAAATCATGCTTTTATCTTGATTGTTTACACATTGTAAAGAGGCAGGTAACACTTTATAATACAAAAACAGACTTAAGTTAGAAAAAAATAAGAAAACAACGTAATATCGTTTAGAACGATATAAAAACAGTGGAGGTGCCAGCAGCAAGCGCGGCAGGTAGTTTGAGGTCGACGTGCGAACCGCCTGCAAACACGTTTCACACGTACACGTGTTCGCAGATAACTTTGCCGAGATGTGGTCGCTGCAACATTCTGCCGCCGCGGTCGCTTGCAACAGCAAGTACACTAATCCTGAAAATAAAATGAAACGATTAGATTATATTGATTGTTTGGTAGTTCCCGATAAATTCCGCATCTAACGACTAATTTCATGTAAAATCATTACTTTCCACTTGGCAGGGTCCTGGCAAACCTACCTCGCTTCCGCTACATTCACACATTCTCAACATTTACATCGCCTTATGTTGCGCGTATCGTACATAAAAATGTTTAGGCCACAAGAGGCAATAGCGTTGAACTCACGGTCAAAGGCCGGAACAAGGAGGCGAAGGAAAAGTCGGAGCCCAGGTCCACCGGGTGCTCTTGGCTGAGGTTCGGGGCCAACTGGCTGAGCACAAGGCCCTCTGAATTCTCGTCATCTACATTTTCCTCCCCTACATCCTCTACATCCACATCCTCATCAGACTCCGGATCCGCTTTTAAACAAACATATTAACATTATTACAGGAGACCGGGTGTGAAGTAAACTATAAGATTACAAGAAAGATTTATGTATGAATGAGTATTGAATTTAGTCCACTTGTTCAGTAACAAAATTAGCAAGTTTTAAATTAAATTTATAAAATTTTTGAGCAAATTAACATTAAAAGATAATTAAAATTATAATTAACGTAACAACAAACAGAAACAAAACAAAATAGTACATAATTTTAAAGAATATTAAGATTTTTAAATTCCTTGTAATATACATTGATAGAAAAACAAAAATGGCGTGTAGATAAATAAATACACGTACATAAGTAAGTACAGGAAACAAAACCAATTGAAAAGACTTACAGCTAGGTACGGTGCGTTCACGTTTTCGTGCATGCAGTTTCGCAGGCCTCGTTCTATTGGCTTGCCTGTAGTACACTGTAACGAGAATCGGTCAGGGTCACTTACAAAATTCTTTTAAAATAATACATTTTTTTACTTTCATAGAATGAAGACTTAGCGTTTATATACATAATAAAAAAATTAAATAAGTACATTTATAAAAAAAATCACAAGCATTTTAGTGAATCCAAAAAGGAGTAATTTGCTTATTTTGGGAGATCTCCAGTGCTAAGAAAAAACTTTGTCACTAGAAGAGACAGAGGCAGGCTGCCCGCGATTAGCAGTGAGAATGAAAGAACGAGAGACACGCTTGGGATGAAGCGCACAGCAATAGAGCTAAAAGTAGACTGCTTCCTACTATCTAATAAGAGACCTTATAAATAGTATACTCACGTTCGTCTCTCTCCTCTAGGAGGGCCCGTAGTTGATTGTAAATAAGGGCATGCTGTATCCTGCCTTGCAGGCTCAGTTTCTCCTTCAACCAAAGATTTATCTTTGACCTCTTCTTGTTGGCTCTGTGACGGCAGAAGATAATCTGGTTCAGGTTTTCGCTATGCGGCCAACATTGCCAAGAGAACCGTTGAGAGGCCATTCTTGTTGACTGGTTTACCCTAAAATAATAAAATCCAATTAAAATGATGCATGACAAGAAATGCCTGCGCCTTCTTACTAACAAATTAAAAGTTGTAGAATTATAAAAGTAAGCCAAGTTTCATTCAAAAAAAATGTCTATGGTGAGTAGGTATCCAAATTAATCATCAAAAACTAAAAAATATTGCATTTGCATAATAAAAAGTATTTTTTTTCTTTATTTATAATATAAAAAACATACAGTACTTGGTACCACAGCATATGTAAACCTCTAGGATTTTATCATCACTACACGCGCTGGTTATAATATAATGTACACCATATTTTTTACGTAAATTTATTTAAAAATATAAAATTATTATAATAAAATAATATTAACAAAATATTAAACGCGTGCAGGTAATCATATCTTTAAAAGTATTCTTGAGTAGGTATGTGCAGAAAAAATTAATGCCGAATGTTCCTAACCTTATTTTTTTTTTAAATAAAATCTTTATACAAAATCAGGGTTAGCTCCATGGTTAAATTAAACTAGTCAAATCTAAAGACAAGTTGACTTTTCAAACACACGACAACGACAAACCACGTGTTTCTTATAACCACTTTTTGATAATAATTATAAGTATTAACTAGAGAGAATGAAAAGTATAGTGACTTTAAACACTAAATTCAAACAATAAAACTAACAAATGCGTCAGATAACAAGTTTTACGATATTCTGCATAAGAAATGAACAATTTACGTAAATCGTATTTGCACAAGTTACCAATTAAACTATCGACAATGTATCCAAAAACAATATTGGGGCGCAATTTGAACAAATATCAACATTTTTATTGAATACAAATACTAAGATTTTATCTTACATACCTGAATAGATTTAACTGGAAATTATATATGAGCAGCTTGCACTCGCCAAGGGCCGACGCTTAGAAGATGACTATATATCAAACGTCAGATGTCAGTGTGACATCATCTGTACATAGATCAGTACATAGATCAGTACATAGATCAGTATATAGAGGCGAAGCGCCATTTGCTTGCCAGCTACAAAAAGTATATAAGAACCCAAGCGAAAATTATTTTATTTTCAGAAAAGTTTCAGTATCTCATTTTTATTAAATATTTATTAGTGTATTTAGTTGAATATTATATCACATATGACAAAAGTTATTATAATTAATGTGTGTGAAGTTAATTACTACAAAAAACTTATTGATAAATAAATAAATAATAAAACGCAATAAAATATGACTTGAAGGGTTGAGTATTTATTATATACAGAAATCAGGTTAGTGAAAATATATTTAAATTCACAATTACAAATTACAAATTAATTTTGAAATATTATTGATTTTTTTTCTTAATTTGTTTTGGATGTAGTAACTGTGTTAGTAGTGTTTCACTCCAGGAGACAAAGTCGCGGGGAACCAGCATCCAGCCTTCTCTTTTCTTTTTTAAATCTTTTATTTCTCTTTTCACTAACTTGTATAAAATGTGCTTTAAAAAAAATCTGTTTTATTAAATGTCTATTATATTATCGACCATGACAATCCTCCACGCTGGGGGCATATTTACTAGCGGCACATTATCAGGTTATGAGAGTTGGAGTTCTGATGTGTGACTTGAAGGATAATTACAACAACAGCCATTTTGTGAGTGTTGCGTTGTTACGTACACATTTCCTTGGCACAAAGTAGAGTGGGGCGAGGCTAATTGAACGCGGGACGTCCCACTAGCCCCGCCCTGCCTTGCCGCCATTTCACATTCATTTATAATATATATATATATAT
>DWLR01005707.1:0-10690 GCA_018246295.1 Papilio alexanor hazarajatica
ATGTGGCAACCAAGTAGAATATTTCCAATTGAAACCGAAGGCGTGGAGATGATTTTCTATTGCAGTGTGTGAGCAGTAAAGTTGTTCTGCCAAACAGCGCGAACTTAATCTAGAATCGGTTTCTATACGCCTTTCTAATTCCTCCACATTTATTGTAGGTGGTCTTCCTAGATGAGGTTCATCAGAAAGTTAAAAATTTCCTTCCGTGATCCTTCTGAACCAATGCTTAGCGGTATCATAAGAGAGCACACCCTCACCCATCGTTGGACATATATTTGAAGTTGCTTCGGTCACTTTTAGACTTAAAGGAAATTCGTGAATTAGGAGTAGTCGAAGTTCCCTACGAGAAATCTCCATATTTCTTCTAAACTTTACTCTTTGAAGTTCAGTTGCGCAATGATCGAGTAATTGATTCACGCTCTATTTATATACTGTGGTGAAATGCTCTAGAAGCTTCTATATTGTTCTGGCAATCGATCGAAAAAAGTGGCGGGTTTATTAATTGCCAACCTAATAGTAAACAGTTTTATAGAAGTTTAATTATACTACTGGATAGAATGCAAAATATTTGTAAATAAACGTGTACAAGTTATTTACATATTGTCTTATTTTTAAAGAACATCAAAGAGGAGGTTATCAATTTCCTTTAAGTTTTTTTATGTTTGTTACCTTAGAATCTCGACATTTCTGCACTGATTTAATTTTTTTTTATTGGTTGGAATGGGGACAATCAGAGGTGGGTCCTATTTAATTTTGAATAACTTTGGACCCCAAAGGTCCAATGTAACCCAAAGTTCAAGATACCCTAGTACCGAAGATGCATCGAAAATTGGCATATTGGTAGATTTGAGACAAGCTCTATTTGAGTTTAATAGATTTGCAATGAGACGTACCGTAGCTATAAATAGCTGAATAACTTAAAATTAAAATTATATAAATTTGTAGTCAGTTTTTGTAAAAAATGTTAATAGATTTGTGAATATTTTGTTTTGTATGATAACTGTGTTGGAATTATAGTAATATTTTTAATAACGGAAAGACTTGTATAATGCCTAACCCGTCTGGGGTTAAGATTAGGGTCAATAGGGGATTAGCTCAGGGTCATAGCTATATTAAACTTGTTATGTTAAAAGTGTTCAATTAAGTAATTTGTTAATTTTAAGTTTAAAAAAAGAGGCTTCCATGTTTCAGCAATAGTGGAATAGACTGAGTCCTATTTGCTATTTGCCTTGTGACAGGGCGGTAATGTTTTTCGCTGGTATGTATGTGTTCATTCCATTGTGACCTCATTGTACTCTAAATGACTTGAAAGATTATGTATATAATGAGCAAAAGACCATTGTATTGTTTCATGGCATAATTAAGATTGAGAAAAATACTACATCAAATGCAATAAAAAATGTCTAAGTAATAAGATTTTTTTTTTCACATTTTGCTATGTATGAATCAATACGTTTCTCTTTCAGTTATAGTTACGGCACATAACATAACGTTTCTGGAAGTGCCGCAGTACGGGGATCCCCGGTGGAGCGCCGATCTTGTGTGTCACTATGTAAATGAAGAGGGGGATCCCCCGCTACACTCTGTCAAATGGTATCGAGACAACAATGAAATATTTCGTTTTACACCTGAACAACAAGTGAGTATACGTTTACTCTATCAAATTAGCTGTAAAATGAATTTAAGAGAAGAGTGAATTAGCTGTTATTAAACTAGTGTGTAGCATTTTTCGACCGCATCGCTATTTCAGGTGACACGGCGGTCAAGCACTAGTTTATTCGTTATAAAAAATCTGATCAAGGTTGCTTGAGCCCACTGAATTTGGGCAGCAAGGGACCGATACTAGTAGCGAACCTTGGGGGAGGTCTATTTACAACAGACAGCTCTCAGACTAAACAAAATGGGCGAAGAGGTTTACTTTTCTATTCCACTGTATGTATATGAATCATGTTACACCAAAACTTTAAAGTGAAAAATTATACAGAATGTGTGTGAAAATGATGACTGAAATTTTCACAATGAAAAAAAAAATCACTTGGTAGGTACGTAACAGTACTTTTATGACTTAAAGTAGATAAACATACACTGGAAGAAAATTGCTAACGCAGAATTCAGCGTTATCATGAGGTGAAACTTTTTACACAATTCATAGTTGTGGTTTATTTTAGTCTATCTATTTTACGTTGAACTAAAATACATTGTATTTACCAGCCATACACCAGGACGTTCAACACGACAGCGGGCGGCGTTGCGAGGGACTCCTGCAACATGCACAGCTGTATGATAAGTGTTGTGCTCCCGAAAAGATATAACACCAGGATATCGTTCACCTGTGAAGTATCCACCGAAGGGCCCAGGTTCGCTGTGGTCAATCAAACTAAACATCTTACTGTGGCTGGTACGTATACTTTCTATAGCTTATAACTAGCAACTCGTCCTGGCTTCGCTGGAAATTACAGATAGTTAAATAAAAAAATGTAGCCTAGGATACGTGCTGATAGAGAAGTTTCCTACTGGCGAAAGAATTTTTAAAATCAGTTCAATAGGTTTTGAGTTTATCTGGGACAAACAAATAATCAAAGCTTTTATCGTTTGTGATGATTAAATAGCTTGATGAAAGGATACAGAGGGATTTTGAACATTATTCCGCACCATCCAAATAGTTTTTTTTTAATTGAAGTACTCTTAAAATATAGTTACTATAAATAAATAAAAATATGTTTTGAATGAATTATGTCTATAAATGTCCAACAATATTTAACAGTGACGTTAAAAGAAGATCCGGTTATAACCGGAGTGATGGGCAGTGTACAGTTCGGGGAAGATGTTCTGCTGAACTGTTCGACCTCGCCCGCCATGCCGCCTGCCAACATAGTGTGGTATGTTGACGGAAAACCTGAAAAGGTTAGTGATTCTTATTAATTTATCTAACTGTATCAGGTATAACTAAGAGTCCATCTGTACACGCAATATAAATAAGACATTGATTATTTACAACAAAGAATTATTAAATTATTGGTTAATAAGCATGTCAAAGAGAATAAGTACAGTTTACTGTTTAGGTGTTATTAGTATCCTACAAGTACGAGTATATTAAAAAATAAATTATTTGCTACCTATTAAACAGTATACTTATAATGATTAGAAGAATTCTCTTTTGCTTTCTAATTTGTATATAATATTGTTCTTTCATATTATAAATTGAATCTCTGGGTGAAAAATTTCCACAGAAACAGTACATTTTTCCAGGATAAAAGCCTAACTGATGTTCCAGACTATAATCTATCTCTATGCCGAATTTTGTCCAGATTTGGTCAGATGGTGTGGAGTTACGTGGTGAAAACTGTCCATCCAAACATTCGCATTTATAATTTATAATATAATGATATTTTTAACCCTCCATATTTTTTTTTTAATAAATAATATCCTTCCCAGTACCTTAATGAAAATATGCGTATAAAGTTTACTGATGATTGGTTAACTACTTAGGCCTAGGTTAGGCTTTGTACATATGTTTTACCTACGTTTTACGAACACCCCCCCCCCCTTTTAATAGAATTTTACTTAAATCGCCACATACTTTTACTGAGACGGAATTTTTTTACCCAATATGTGACAGTAAAAAGACCACATTTTGAAAATCCTGATAACAGGTGTGGATATTAATTTTTAAATTTACTCAATCCTATTTTTTATTATTTTATGACATCTAGCGACCTAACAAAGCAACATTGTAAAAATTTTAAAACATTAATTTTTTGACCCGCTTTGTAATAAACACGCAATCCCGTACAACCAAACACCCAGTCTAAGTAGAACCATGATCAGCCCATTTGACAATGTAGATCGAAGGTCAAGTTACATTGGCAATGTCAAAATGTCTATTTTTAACTTTGTATTATCTTTGAACCATCGTCATTTTATACAATATCATATATAGTAAACTAAAGTTTCATCCCAATCAACTAAATAGTCATTTTATAGCATTATTTCTGAAGAAATGTTTAACGTTACACTTTAAATTGATATAACTTTTTGATTTATGCACCGATTTAGATGAAATAACTTAATCTAACGATTGAAGCTAATTACTACAAATTTGTCAAAACCGCATCCAAATCGGTTAAGCCGTTTCTGAGATTAGCGTGAACATTGTAACAGACAAACGGACAAAAATTTTAAAAATCGTTGTTTTGAGTTCTATAGCATTGATAAATACTCCCTGTAATAGTTTTGCTAATTTATTTTCCATGTACAGACACCGATCAGTTACGATTTTATTATATATGTATAGATTGTATTGTATTAGAATAGTTACTGAGTGCAGTTTTAGCCAACAAACTGTTTTAACAGTTTGGCAATTATTTTTGGCTGTCGCCTGACACTAGTCATGATACTCGTGCTTGTTTTCTAACTTTTTGTGAATGATTGATGAGTGAGGTCCCTCCACTCAATACAATGCAATTTTAAATTCTGAAGTTGAGTTTACAGTCATCCTAACATTATTATATTGTAGACGGAACCATGGATGGTCGATAACACAGAAGTGTCATCTGCCGACGAGTACGGGCTGCGCTCGAGTTGGCGACCGATGAGGCTTCGAGTGAACACTCCCAAAGGCGACATCGCGTTGAGATGCGAGGCGACGCAGCCAGTGCGGCCACCGTACATCAGATCCACCAACACAACGCTCGTTGTCGCTAGATCTCCACATCTATCCATGTTCACAGCTTCAGGTCAGTCTATTTTGTCAGTCGGTGTTGTAAAGGATTATATTGTCTTTTGGCTCTTTTTAATAAATAATAATTTGAATTTTATTTCTTTTAAAATTCATAAATTTTGTATTAAATTCAATTTTGTATTAAAGCGCGCGACGCGACACTATTTGAGACATCGTAAAAATATCAAATAGTAGTTTTATGTGTTTGTGTAGTTGTCGTGATGATCTGTCACGAATGATGTATTTGTCGCGTCATATCGCGTCATTGCATCGCGTTTTCCGCTCAATTAGGACATCGCCTTAGATACAACAGATTTTCCAATGTTTTGTAATCATGCACCACTACCGTTGTATAATCTAAGTCCCGTATTTCAGGTTCAAGTTCATCGAAAGCAGAAGCGGCAGTTCTTATGATAGCAACGAGTATTATATTACATTTATTTTCTAAATGCAGTGCCTTGAACAGAGTCTAAATGGCTCAATCTAAAATATACGACAGTTGATAAACGTATTAACGTGAATACTAAAGTATAGGTAGTAAATCTTTCTAACCATTGTATTTTGCACATCGCCAGCATAACTAGATTAGTTTATTAACGTAATAATTCTAAAGAAGGTTAATATATAAGACTTGCTAAAAACAGGCTCGAACAGAATAACAGTAAGTCATTTTATAAATCTACTTCATTGTTTGGTTCTGTTGTTGTGTAAATGTTGTTGTTATTGATGTTGCTTTGGATCATGTTACATGTAATTTTTATGTTTTTTTTTATAAAGAATAAACTAATGCTTGACCACGATCCCACCTGATTTTAATCGGTGATGTGGTCGAAAAATGGTACACACTAGATTGGTATTCACCCTATCACCTCTTCTTTTGAAAGTACCAACGTCATAATTGGACGGAAACACTGATGCTGGCAACTTGTTCCAATTCTTTGCCGTGCGCTTGTCGTTGTTCCGTCTTTAATTTCATTTTAAAAATAATAAAAGCTTTAAGTTAGTTGAACGCAATTTACTCAACACGTTCGAAGATTTTATATTCATTTCTTCAACTGTATGAATTTTTTAAACAAAGAAATATTTAGCAGTTTATTAAATTATAATAAAAATATATCCTTAAATGCCACCTCCTAACCTCTTGATAAACCTCCATATGAAAAAGTATTCTTAAAAATCGAGACAAACCTATTTTCGCAAAACTGACAGTGAAAATTTCTTTTGAATGATAAGTAAATAAATATTAGTTCAATATTATGAAAACTATAAAGATTGATGTGTAAAATGTGAAAAACTATTATTAATTTATTAACTATTATTTATTATTATTGATTTATTAATTATTATTATTATTAAAACTATTATGTATGTTCTATCTTATCAAATATATTTATTGTTTAATTTTAACTCATTGAAACTCCTCATTATTTTTTAACTGTTCCGTAAAATATATTGTAATCGAGTTTAAATAAAAAAAATCTTGATATATGATTATTGATATAAAATTTGTACTATGTAGTAGAGTAAAGTGAATTTGTAAAGAAAAGGGGGTAAACAGAATATATTATTATAAACATATAATTGATTTATGCATGTACGAATTTAACAATAAACAAGAAAATGGCGATAACAGAGAACAATGTTCATTCGATGAGTAAAAACAATAATGACAAAAACACAAAGTAATAATAACCAAGGAAGGAAATAAAATTGACGTTTGGGCAAAACTTCAAACAAAAAGGTAAAAATAAATGAAAAAGAAGAATTTTCTGAATGAATGATTCTTGATATTAAATTAATTTAGAATTGTCAAGAAAGGCAAAACAAAGGACTGTTAAAAATAATTAATAATTTTTATCGGTGTTCTGGTAAAGTTGTACACAGACACTCCGTGGAATAATACGAATCTAAGCTGCTTGAGCTACAGATATGGAATGAATGTACATACATACATGCGCATGAAAACATCTCAACTCTCTTCTGGGTCAGTTGGGTAAGATTCTTTGAATAAGAGTTAAATATTCCGCAACAAATAGCTAACATGAAAGTGATCACACAAAAGAAAACAATATACTATAATTAAGAAATAATTTGTCTTCGAGCTAATGAAATGTTACGAATTCATTTCATCATATACTGAGCATCGTTAAGGGGACAACAGAAATGTCAATAAATTGTGCAGATGCTGGCAATAGTAGAATTGGCAAAACGCCGACGGCTCTGTGTCTTGTAAATTACTATGTGATAACTCCCAATTGCAACTGCAGTTGTTACCTGAGAGTCGTATATATCAGAACAAGTAACATTTAATTCAGAAATACAAAAGAATCCAATGGACTGTATAATTATTGATCTACTTTCACTATATGGGTTTTGTACTGACGCCATCATACGCGCTGACACACTGGGAATGAATATGAAGTCAAGCCGTTTAGGCTACAGGAGGTAACAATAAAACAGCTATAATTATAGTTGCTAAAATAATTGTCCCCATCTTGGGTCAGCGGTCAAAATTTTAAATATTTTATAAAAAAAAAAAACGTTTCTACAAGTTCTGTTAAGAAATTATGGTAAGTATGCATAGATTTGTTTGACAGTTGAAATCTTGCAAATCACTATACCCAGTCCAGGAAAGGGAACCCCATGTTTTAACGAAACGAAACTATTTTTAGCATAAATCTTGGTTCCTTAGAATAAAAACAACAAGTGAAATATCTGCACTAGAACATATTAATAAAATATATGCTGCTTCTAATAGAAAACACGCGCGTACAAATTCTTGTTTATTGATAACGTTACTGTTGAAGTTAATGAAGGGGAAGAGATAAATGATATAGTGTATAATACTAACTCACTTGCCGTATACTGAAAGCACAAAAGCTATACTGCATCGAAGTTGTTTCCGATTGATTAATATACCAAACTGACTGACCGGTTGGCGCAGTGGCAAGACACTTGCCTTCTGCACCGCAGGTCGTGGGTTCGATTCCCACCCAAGACAAACATCTGTGTCCATGAACATGTCTGTTTGTCTTGAGTCTGGATATAAAGACCACCAGAGGACGGGCAGCAGCGTCCTTTTCTTAGTACGGTGGAACATACTGCGATCGCCAACCCGCCTGCCAAGCGTGGTGATTATGGCACATTCCCCCCAATGATGCAGTCAATGGGGGAGGCCTATGTCCAGCAGTGGACGATCATAGGCTGGGGTGGTAGTGGAATACACCAAAAAAAGTATACTCGTATAATAACGGTGATAACGTTTTTTTTAAATTCACGACATGGCACATTTGTTCTATCCCACTAAACTATTGCATTTGCGGCGCATTGGTGATAACTGTAAAGAAGAAAATGAATATAATAATAAAATAGAATGTTTACAAATACATGACTAATCTTTTTGTCATTTTCATTTAGCGTATGGATTGATTGATGTATATTTAGAATATGGATTATAATAATTGGATTCTGGTTTATATTTATGGTCCGTTTTAGAAGAGTGTACTTCTCCCTTAAAGGCCGGCAACGCATCTGCAGTTCCTCTAGTGTTACGAGTGTCCATAGGCGTCGGTTCACTTAATGTTAAGCGACCCATATATAAGTATGTACATTTTTTACTTCCTTAACCTAGTTTTAAAAAGCACTGAATATAAAATAAGCCCGAATTTTATTTTGCTGACGTTTTGAACCATGCATTATGTAATAATTTTAGGTGACACTCATATTTTATTTCTTTTTTATCATGTATAATTTATTTCAATTCCATTTTTGTATTTGCATTGATTTAATCATTTTAACGTAATTAACATTCAAAGATGTGCTTAATGCAAATTAAAATTTTGTTGTTGTGCCAAAATTCTATAAAATGTTAGTATTCACATACGAACGATTTATGTGTTAGTGTATATACCTTAAAACTAGTTAGTAAAATGTCTACTCTTACAATGTGCAGTTTATAAACATACGTCGTATTTATTTGTATGGAAATTGGGAGAGTTGATGTTAAATGTATGTGAGAAAATTTTTATGGACGGGAAATAATTATTTAAAAATAATTAATAAGTCCCACTATATGTAACCCTCTGGGGAAGAATACGCATCGAATTACGTCATCGTCACCTTACCATTCAAAATCGGTCAAGACATTTAGGCTACAGGAACGAACAGACAGTACGTACTGCGAAAAACTTTACCCTCCTTTCAGTCGGGCAGAATAAATGTTAGTTGGCAATTACTAATTTAAATTTGTACATGTACTATTAACATAATTTCACAAGAAACACGCGAAGAAACTACATCTGAACTGAAGTTTCGGTATACTCTATTTATAATATTAAAATTTTCCTGTACTATAAATATTCTTTTAGTACGTCGCAGTTTCAGACTGAGTGACTTTATAATTTACAAGCTGAACCAAGCTGTTGGAATGTCACGTAAAGTAAAAAAAAAATGAAAAGAGTCTCAATATAAAAAAGTTTCATTAATAGATTTTTGGTCCAGGAACCCTCGTGGGCGTCCTCCACGCTACCAAAGTTTCATCACAATCTGATCAATGGTTTAGGATCGCATAGAGGACAAACAAATAATTGATTTTTATTTATATGGATAAAATGTATGTGAATAACTTATCTCCCAATTTTCAAGTGATCACGTTAAGTTTTGTGTGTTGTCTTTTACTTTGTCAAATGTATTGTGAGCGTCCACCTTTTAAAGCGTATGGTCAATTTCTAGCACTATCAAATTGTTCTGTGATACATGTGTTTATAAGTTAATAATTACAAAAATTATAATTGTAATCTTAAACTAAACGATATCATAGACGGAGGGACCTTGTCTTGTATATCTGCTTCGAAATTTTGTCGTAACGGCAAATATCTGCTTCGCCAACTAGAAAAGGATTGTTTCGCAACCTTAAATTTATCCCAGACTTTAACTCTATAAGAAAGTTTAGATTTATTTGTACATAAAGTCAAAAGTCCCTCCGCCTGTGATTGAAATTAGTTTAAGTGTAATATATAAAATTGTCATTGGATGTTTCGCTCATAATAGCGGCGAATAAATGAATAAAAGGAAAATGTTTGTTTCAATGTACCTTAAAAAATAAAGTAATAATAAGGTAGTCGTGGCATAGGAAAAGACATAAAGCATAACTCAAAATAGGATTTAATCTATGATTGACATTTAACATGCACTATCGCCCTTTAAGTAGAAAAGAAGTTGTTCGATAAGGTTAATACGAGGAAACGTGATGAGGATGATGACTGGAAGATATCCAAGAAATAAAAATAATCATCCACCTGGTAAGGATTGCAATATAAAATGTAAATGCTCGTTTGCCACCTTCTCAACAACTCGAGAAACATTACTCTCCTGTGAGTTCGACAATAAGTCTGTGATGCGAACGTGATAGTTGTGATTTGGTAGATGTAGATAATTCAATATTAAGAATGTTTAAATATCGTATTTATAAATCTGGGATAGTCGCTTCCTGACGGCAAAAGTGTCAATTACTATCAGGTTCTTATCATATTCGGTATAATACAGATTTCCATTATATTTTCACTTGTGTTATTTCTTTAATATTTGAGTGTAAGATTTATTCATAGATGTATTGATGTTTATGCCGTTTTAATAAATAAGTAGGCGTATAATATTTTTTAACTTATAAATAGAATGTGTTTTTTTTTCTTTTCGATGAGATTTTAGACTATTTCTAGTACATACCATTCGTGATTAAAACACTTAAAAGGTATTTAAAAGTATCGATCGAAAAGTACAGTTCCACATGTTGAAATTCTTTCATTCCTTATTTAATTCTGAAGGTTCGTTTTTTCTAGAATTAAAAAAAAAGATCTTAAATATATATATATCAATAGAGAGTTTAAGATCGACGCTTAGGGTCCGTTCACACAGACCGGCTCGGAGAGCATCGGCCTGCTTTTTTCTTTTCACACAGACCGGGTCGTATAC
>DWLR01005708.1:0-10689 GCA_018246295.1 Papilio alexanor hazarajatica
ATACTGTAACTTTTTTTGGCTATAGTTTTGCGGCCGGCTGCCTGCCTGACGCCAACCCTCCTTGGGAATGGAATGAACATACATACGCGCGAAAAAAACTACCGTCCTTCTGTGTCAGTCACGTAAAAAGCATTATAATTTTTAAATTACCTGAGTGTATTTAGGTAGAAGCAAAGGGAGATTTTGTTCAATCAATGCAATGCTCAATGAATTCATAAATTCTTGAGTTAATTTAACATCTTTATTTGGTTCCTTTTTATCATCACTGGATGAACTAATTAGAGGTGTTATTATTTTTCTAATTTCAACATCTTTTCCATCACATAGTTGTTGCATCTAAAACAATTAGAAGACTTACAATTAGAAGACATATTGATTTAATTAAAATATTATTATCAAATAACAAAATATACATATCATCAAACATACCTTTTCAAAGAGCTCATCCAATTTTGCGGTCAAGATTCTGCTAATATTAAATTTCAGGAATTTGTCATAATCTAAAAAAATAAAACATATATTTACTATTGAGCTTTTGTAATGTTAAAAACAATAAATTTATATAATATGCACATATTTACGTAAACGTGAAAAATCTTTATTTGAATTTTTATTGATTACTTCATTTTCTTACAAGTACATATATCTCAAGAATATTTTTACAAATGGATAAGTCCTAAATTAGAAAGAACTTGAGACTGTCGAAAGAATTAGACTTAGATTTAGGCAACGATTCTCTTACACCATAACCAAAAATCCAATGTAAAAGATGGCAATCAACTGAAAGAAATAAATGGAAGTAAATAGAATGATTAGCGTTTTATCTAATAGGTATATACTTCCATAAATTGAAAATAGATTTGTACTACAACATTTCTTCACCTTGATGACAACTGAAATGTAAGTTGGCCGAACCAATCCATACAGGTTTGTACAATTGCAAGACATTACAGATAATGTATTTTAGACAGTAAATCCTATATGCTTGTTTGTGGAACATCAAACAATATGATTTAGTATAAACGTAACAAGGAAATTATTTAACATATAAGACAATGAAACCAATCAAACTAAAACAATTCTATGACAACTCTTAGAAGAGAAGACTGAACACTACCCAAACACAAAGCTCAATATTGTTTTATTTCTATATGTACACAACACAACAGTTAAAAACTTATACCATTACGATATAAAATAATTTTCGTAACTGCCCCTACTTTCTTTTAAATTGACTTAATTTCCAAAACGACACAACTTAACTTTCATCTCCATTCCATGAAAAAACTCCTTTTAGGCACATCCCTTGTGTTGTTGATGTTCATTGACGACCATTATCACTTAACATTAGGTGTCCAGCCACTCATTTAACCCCATTATGTATATGTGAAAAGAGTGGCTATTTTTTCACTAAAGCAAATAAAAATTATTGCAATCTTAGATGCGTTGTTTTACTACAATACCTTACAGTATGTCTGAACCCACATAGACCAAAGGTATGGAAAATAAGTTGTCAACTGTTTTGAAAATAGGTTGTTAACTGTCTTAGATAGATTCATAGACTATTTCTCAACTATTATGGTTTTTAATAACAAAAAACCATAGGTTTATAAGATAAAAGAAATTATTTAATAAATACCATAAATAATTTCAACCAAACCATGTGTTGGTGCAAAATTACCATATACATATGTAATTACTGATCAAAGATCTTGCTTCAGCGGTGTGGTTCGTTAAGGCATGTTGAAAAGATGAGAAAGTGGCAGTCATGGCTGGGGATAGGTTCTCGACAGATACATAAACCAGATTGGTGACACATTGAACAAGGATTTTGAGGGTACTCTCAACTTGTGACTGACAAGAAAAATATGTAAGGTCAGGGGTGTGCAAGGGCTAGTCCAAATGGAAATCAACTTACTACTCTCGAATTAAGGGAGTGAGCGAGTGATTATTTTATGACATTTTTGATTAAATAATTCATTGTCTTCATAGACAAAAATATTGAATGAAGCATGATAAGGTTTTGTTTTGGCCATGAACATCCAATCATCTATTGTTTGGTATCACACCAAATCTTTGATCAGGCACATGGGTTGGTGATAGGATAATTCAGTGTACATACATTGAATTAAACAAAACAATTGAAGGATGAAAAAAAATCATTAATTATTTTTTCATCAATTAAAAACGAAAATGATGTAAATAAACAAAACACTTGTACCTGCATTGACATTAGCGTTATCCAAAATAAGCTTGTCAGTGTGGACTGGGTATACCTCACGGTATGCAGCCACTATTTCCTCAGGCTTTCCGACTACTCTGTTGAGCATGATAGACGTCAGTCGTTCGCGGATAGTTTTTCTTATGTAGCGTTGCATATGTTTAGAATTGAACAAGTCAATGGTGTCATGACTAATACAATATTCTTCTTTCATTTTCTTAACAATAAAGCCCAAGGCTAACCCTAAACGACCGTTCACCTGCTTACTAGGCTCTTCACTGGGGCGTAAAATTGGCAATTTCTGCATCATTGATGCAGATATTTTATTTTTTGGTTGCACTGGGGCAGAGTTAAGCTTTGGTGGAGTGTAAAGCTTAGATTTAGTCCTTTTCACCGTATTTGGTGCGAAGGTGTTATCCCTTCTGGGCATATCTAACATTCGCCGACCTAATGGTTTTGGCGCGATACCTAGGAGAGGCATCGGTTGACTCGTGTTTTGAGGACTTGGACCCAAATAAGGTCCAAGACGATGAGTAACGGAACTTTGGTTTACATCAAACCTATTATCCCATACATTGATGGGGGCACGTTTTTTATTCGGCTGAGGACCACCAAAGCTGCGCTCAGAACCGCCATCATAAAGATGAGCAAAATTTTGAACGCCGCTTTGGTTATGGTAATATGGTAAGCTCCGGGAGAGTTGATCACTTTCATACGGCCTCTGAAAATTGTAAGAAATATTGACAAATTAAGTAACACTTGTGATCAAATATTGGTATAATTTTAAAGTGAAATTTGAGCATACAGAAATTGTAAGTCTCAAATTTAATTCTTCTATTATACCATTTTGTTTCGGGTTTATAATTGGCCAAGAAAATCAAGTATGTACATTGAAAACTTCCAACTAGTAAAACATAATTAAACTGTGCAGTGTTACAATATAGCATCATGAGAAATTTACCAAACATCTCTTGATGATGTAACCAAACACATTTTAAGTCCTTAAAAATATGATTATATTCTTGAATTAATTTATTTTACATTTACTAGTAAATGTAAAACTACATTTATTAGTCCGTATGGACTAATAAACGTAGTATAAAAAATAGAATTGTAATTCAGTCTTTTATTGTGTAAAGTGTGATAAAAATTTCACTAAAAATAATTTTGATAATTAGGAATATGTAACTTTAACTGTCATTTCTCTTTTAAAACTGTTTGAAATGACACACACCTGGTCTATTTCAACAGCACAGCCAACACAGCCAAAAAATCTCCCACAATTTAGTGGATATAAACAAATTCAATAAAGAAAATGTTTACATTCATCTTGTATGGCAATATCATGCTTTGATGATTAAAAACTAATGAGAAACATTCAAAGTTTTGTATGTTGGCCATATAAATATAATGTTGAGTGGTTTAGATAATGTTTGCTTATCTATAACTCAAAGAATATAGGTACAACATCCAAAACATTGTATGAGAAACTTAAAGTAATTCAAAATAAATTATAATGTTATTATTTTTTCTCAAAATTTAAAGTCAACACTGACTGAAAAAAGTTATAATTAGAATGTTTGATTTTTAATTAAATTTTCTCATAAAAATAAAACTTTAATCAAATCAATGATAATAGAAAGGTCAAACTGCATTGCACTTCTACTAGACTCTTCCTAAAAATATTTAATTTATAATAATAAAAAAAACACACTTTAACAGTAAATCAAACTAAGAAATACAAATATTTTTAAGTTAGACATAATATACCAAAAGTTATTAAGTAGATTTTTTGTATGTTTTTTAATTATCTAAAGGAAAGCACCATAGATAGTTGTGGCATTAGTTTAATTTAGCAACTTTTTGCCACCCTAACAGCAGAGTAATTTTACAATTTATTGTCACCTCCTGGAGCCTGGGAGGGTCAAGATGAATTGAGTTTCAGTCAAGCTTATTATTTTTTTTATAATAACTACGATTTCATTACCTTTCTGATGTTTGTTTGCTCACTAACAAGCCTCCGTTGTTCATACTGCAGAGCTTCTCGTTTCCTCTGTAACATCTCCATCTCAGTGTCCAAATTCTAAAACCAATGATGATAGTTTTAACTTCAATGCTCTTCAGCCAAGGTTATTGAGATTCTATGAATTTTATTTTATTTTATGTAGTGTCCAGTGGTTTGTGAGGTAACCATCACATAACAATATTTGTCAAAAAGAAAAATACAAGTGGTTCTCACTAAAGTGAAGGTTATAAAGCACAATAGCTTCATCAGAAATATAGTCCTTACTCAACCCGGACCAACACACTCATACAGAATAAATGAAATCTTCATTTCATAGAGGGTTACTATACCAACTAGTACTTTGATTAATTGAGCCACAATTGATTCTAAACAAAATAATGTTGGTAATTACCTTCTGTACAAAAAAGGAAAATAAAGAAAATATGGCTTCGCTCCATGGAGCAAAGCGAAGGATGACTATGAACAGTGCAAAAAACTTTTGTTCAGAGGGGGTTGACATAATATGTCACAAATGTATTGGTTTCACAAAAATCTTTGTTTTATTATTTTATTAGATTCATAATGTTTAATGTTATTTATATGTTTCTCACAATTTTGTTCCAAATTAATATCAAGAAAATATAATTCAAAATACAAGTCAAAATTGAAATTGATACAATTTTTAATTTTGCATGAAACTTCTATGTCTTGAGGCTGGTAAATAATAAATCTTAAATACTATAAATGCGTAAGTTTGGCTGAATGGATCTGGATTAAATTTGGCATAGAGTAGATTTTGAATATTGTGCATATTTTCTTTCGCTGAAACACTTTTACATGCTTATGAAAATGGCGCAGTCGAAACGATGAAAGTGTTAATCGGCGAAAAATAACCTGTGTTACAGGGTTAATTATAAATGAACAGGCGCACTTTTAAGATTAATAAAGATACTTACACGAATATGACTTGATACGTAAGAGTTGGATCCACCGCCGGGTCCACGCATCATATTGCGATTCATGTTTGTTTTAAATACGACAACAGCAGTTATTACACAGTTACGTACAATTATCTAGAAAATTCAATAACATACATTTACAATTTGTGTTGGACTATTAATTTAATGACAATATGAAAAACAACCTCACCAATCGTCAACGTCACAGCGTCACCCAACTAAACCAAAATGGCGAATCGTGGCGATGGCGAACAAAGAGAATATAAGATATGTGGGAATGGCGATAGCGATATAGCGATCAGCAGAAAACACGTCGAATCAACTCAGATAAAAAATTATAAGCTAAGGTGCTGTCAACTGTTTTAAGCAGTAAGACTATTTTTTTATTCGTTTGACGTCATAAATTATTCATTTTAATGACAAATATTATTTCAAATATCACACATAGGTACTGTTAAATTGGTTAATACGATATTCGTAGGTTATGGTATCTTAAGAATATCTTGAATTATCTTTACGCTAATGATGGTAGAGCTAAAACTGAATTTATTCCTGTGCTTACCATACACTACATAAATATCCGTGAGGTTTGTATAGGTGGTTGGTCGAATGGGTGTTAAGATATTCGTTGCTCCTGCTACCATAAATATTCAAACTTTAACTTGAATTATAACTCTGCATTCGCGGTGTTTTCCTTTCGAACATTTTCCTTAAATTTTAATTAAAGAATCATGTGAACTACGTTATCATCTGTCCTCTCTCATATATACTTAATTTTCTAATCTTGAGCGACTGCGCATATGATGCGAATACCGATATACATATTTCTCGGTGTTATTTCAGGTTATTAGGTTCAAGTGATGGGTATTGTTATTATTTGGTAACACACTAGCAACTGATTAGCCGATGCGCGTGTATCAAATAGCTTAATTCCTTAATTCTGTCAACGCCTATAATATTTCACCATAAATATCCTAGGTTGCTCCAAGGAATATTTATGAAATAGCGGACATGCTTGAAGCTGAGAGGAAAAAGTTGGAAGCAGCCGCACCTAAGAAAAAACGAGCTTCGGAATTATTGCGCTCTGCTCAAAATTGATCAAACACGGAAAATTACAGCAAAAATTAGAAAATAAAATAAAAGTATCTTGGTAAAAAAAGTATAATTTTCGATATAGCATGGCTAGGATGGCATTTTCATTGCCATGGCGAAAATTTGGGAAATATGAACGTTATAATTATAATTAAAATAAAATGTAATCCGTCATTTTTTAAGAAGTTGAAATGTCGCCCTCCCCATGCTAAAGTAAAAATATAATATACTAATTGGTAGACCAGGCCACTTAGTTATCGCTTCGTTGGATACGTTTTTAAATTTGTAAAAATACATATTAGCTTGTACATCTAATAATTTGAATATTTTTGATAAGTTACTTATATTGTAGCTTAATGATCAATCGAATTGTAAAATTATTTGACAAAAGGTATTGTAGCGTAGTTAAACTTGATGTATGTACATTCATGGGTAAAAATAAGCAATGTACATGAATTTCACGGATGGCTAGTAGTCACAAAATGAAGATTGAGTTTTTATTTCAATATAAAAATTCAATAAATAATTTTCGGTGTTGGTATGGAACGTAATTGTTCCAATGGAGATTCTGCCAACGCTGTTATAATTTGTATAAACATATATGTAACTTTTATTTTACATTTTCTTTTGCAGGTCGATGATGAAACAGGCAACACAACAGAACCACCAAAATAAACAACACTTTGTGTTTTGAAATTTTTGTAATATATTAAAAAGAAATAATTATCATAACATTTGTTTTTTTTAGTTCTTATCCTCTGATTAATTAGATTTTTAGTAAATACAGGCTGTATTTGGATAAAAGCTATTTTGTTCAAGACTGACCAATTGAAAAGTTATCTCAAGCTATTAAATCTTGGCCTTTATATCAGTAATATGCTCAGAAAACATAATACTAATTTTATTTACAGGTAAAATTAAATATTAATCAACTTTATTAGATCAAGCTTACAATAATAAAAAAAAGCTAAAATAGTTTGTGATGCAATCATTCTATATCAGAGCCGCTGCACTCGTCTAAGACAATTCCCTCAGAAATCAACGTGAGAACATCTTGATACTCAACAATTTCATCGTTTTCTTCAGTTTCCCTCGATTCTTTATCATCTTCCATTTTAATCTCAACCTTATTTTCTTCCTGTTTCTCCTTTCCTTCTGTTTTAACTTTGTTTTCTTCTGGTTTGCTGATATTCGTTTGAGCTTCGACTTTTTGTGTATCTTGCATTTCAGAATGTAATAGTTTTGCTTTGCTCAATTTGCTATCTTCATTTTTAATACTATTGTCTTCTTTTTCCGTCTTTATTATTTTGTTGTCGTTGTTCGTGAAAGATTTTGTTTCTTTAGAAGTTTCAGTTTCAACAGAGACTTTGGTGTTTGTTGTATTTTCATTACTTTTAACTTTTTGATTTTTTTCGTTTTCTTTAGTTTCTACAGGTACGTTTCTTTGAGACACTTCATTTGTTAACGCTTCATGACTATCTTCTACACAATCATCACTGTTTTTTTCGTCTTTATCACTGAAAACGGTTCTCAAATTCGGCGGGCATGATGTGAAATTGTAGCACGGCTTCACTTGTACTCTAACTCGACCTGAGGAAAGATAAAACATACTGAGACATTTATATGTCTTGACTTATGAGACTGAAAATTTTATGCAATTTCAAGACATCTATGTATATAAACTTTTACCTTGTTATAGTATCACACTCTATGATCGTCCACTACTGGACAAAGGCCTCCCCCATTGATCGTATCACTAGGGGGAAAGAAGAATGTGCCATATTTGCCACACTAGGCAGGCGGGTTGGAGATCTTAGTATGTTCCACCGTATTAGAAAAGGAGACTGCTACCCGTCCTCTGGTAGTCTTTACATCCAGTTGTTACATAGTTATATATACAGTTATAGTACTATCATATTGTGGTATTACTACCAAATAATTTAGTAGTCTACCACCGCTACCATCAATATTAATAATTCTGAATTTTCATTGATTCTAAAACACAATACTATATTTACATACTTACCACAGCAAACTACTTTGGCGTTACAAAGGCGATCGAAGTCATCGATGTTGCTGAATTGTGCGGCGAAGACTGGTACGTCATCGCGAATACGTTTGAATGATTTCAAATTGTATCTCTTGATGAATTCCATCAGGGTACCCCTTTCGGGACGCATCTTGAAATATAACTGTTAAAAAAATAATGAATGACTTATATAATAAAATACCAGTTACAATATTTTAAACACTGGTAGCGCAAGGAATAGAAGAAATTCCTTAGTTTTTAACCAATGAAGTTTAAACGCTTGTGCTAGGATAAAATTGCGTTGCCGTGAACCATTAGGCTACTGGCGCTAGTTTAAATTAAATAAAAATAATCTAGACAATAGGAATAATAAATTCAATTACCTTTGCGTACAAACTATTGTGAATTTTCAACAGTCTCTTTGTAATGGTCAATCCTATAACCTAGAATGAAAATTGTTATTTATTTTTTAAATGTGATAGTTTTAAATCTATTCAATCTTTTATCATCACATACACAAATACACACACTACATGATTTAGATAAAAATCAATATAAAAGAGAGATGATATGAATAATATTTGAAGAAAAAAAGGAAAAAGGCAAAATCCAGTAATTATTTTATTCAGAAAAAGCCGCCGGCGGATCATAAGTGATTTTAGACTACAAATTAATGTATATTATATTATGATAATAGAGAATTAATTACACATCAAATACACCGGTAAACCTGAGGAGTAGGCAGATATTATGATTTCCTTTTTGTGAGTTTCTAGCACATCTCTCTCGCTTCTTCTACATCCATACATTTACGAATACGTTCTGGTCGATTACGAGTGCTTTAGTTTCTAATGTCCACATAATCCGCATTAGAGATAATATACTAATTATCACTAATACGATCGATATAAGTTTTTCTGGGAGGTCCCTAACCAACACTGTCACACAATTTACGACATATATTTGTCTTGTCACCCTCTCTTCATGCATTCTCTTAACACGATCAAACCACACGAAGCATCCTCCTCTCTTATTATACTCACGTTTCTTAAATCATCACCAGCCTCATTTCGAATCTTCTCAACGACCAGTTCCTCTTCTTTGGTGGACGGATTGTCGGGGAGTTCTTGCCACACCTATGTTAATATAAAACACTCTATGTAGTTTTTATCAAATTTGAGTATGAGAGACGAGAAATTTTCAATCAATGCGCGTAGATAACTGCAGTATTTTAGTAGCAGCTGTATTATTTAACATTAGGTGACCCGATTCTTTTACCTCTTCTCCCGAAAAGCAGAGCATTCACTTGACAGAATACCAGGTTGAATTTTGAATTTTGTACTACTGCGTTTAGTCTAAGAGAGATTAAGCATAAATAATTCTTTAGATTTTTTCTTAGTGTATATAGAAGACTAGTGACTGACCGGTTGGCGCAGTGGCAAGACACTTGCCTGTCGCGCCGCAGGTCGTGGGTTCGATTCCCACCCAAGAAAAACATTTGTGTGCATGAACATGTCTGTTTGTCTTGTGTCTGGATGTAAAGACCACCGGAGGACGGACAGCAGCGTCCTTTTCTTAGTACGGTGGAACATGCTGCGATCGCCAACCCGCCTGCCAAGCTTTGCGATTATGGCACATTTCCCCCCAATGATCTTATCAGTGGGGGAGGCCTATGTCCAGCAGTGGACGATCATAGGCTGAGGTGGTGGTGGTGGTGGTGGTATATAGAAGAGTCGGTCCATTATTACATTTGCTCCCAATCTTTGCGTCTTCAAAATTTACGTTACGCCTGCAGAAGTAACATTATTTCTTACTTTGATCATTATATCCTCAAGTTCAGAATCTAAAGCGCATGACAGCAAAGGACTGAGCTCTTGATATTCCGTTGCTGAATGTTCAACCTTGGATTCTTCTTTCCTCTCTTCTTTGACCACGAGTTGCGTCGCTACAAAGAAAAAGTATACCTGTAGAGACTTTTTAAACACGTCACCTATTAATTAATCGATATAATGCTGTTTTTTATTACCTGCTTCAGTTTTTGAGGGAGATGGACTAATTTTCTTTACAACGGCAATATTTTTTGTAACTTCACTCTTTGGTTTTATTACATCTGGTGGCTTTTTATCTATTGCTTCTCTTTTCACAACTATGGGCTTTGTCTCTGGCTTGCATTTTTTAATTGGAACCCTCGTAAGCATTGGCTTGCCTATAATGACAGCTGGGCTAGTTTTGATTGGAAGAACTCTTTTCACTTGCACTTTTGTTTCGACGACTTTTCTAATTGACAGGTTTCTTTTTGTTGGTGCAATACTTTGGACGGTCTCGTCCCTGATCGTTGGCCTTTTCGCTGGTTCGCACCTATTCATTGTCATAGTTCTCTTCG
>DWLR01005709.1:0-10688 GCA_018246295.1 Papilio alexanor hazarajatica
TGGTAGTTGGAGCTCTGTCGTGTTGTGCGGTAACGAAACCCAGCGGCAGGGATTGTTCCAAACAGTTCTTCGGAACTGTTTGTAACAATAATAATGATAACAATAACTTCCATTCTATACGACATGGGTGCCTTGAGCAGAAGAGGCGACTCAACTGTGACTAGGACATTAGGTGGGATTGTGGTCATAAAAATTATAAGCTTCACAAATGTACCGATGTTTAGATTCACAAGTATAATGACTGTTTCAGTGAAAATGTACCTGCATGTTCATCATCATCGTCAATGTGATGATCAGCTATGTAATCATCATGGTCATCTTCTTCATCAACCACATTGACGGTTGCTTGTGTTGCTGTTTCTACAGTTTCTGTCACTGAATCGCTTTGCTCCCTCAACAGAGTGTCAAAAGGATCGAGGGCCTGATAATACAAAATTAAATCAGTATAGAAATAATTGTGTTTATTATATCAAACGGAATAAATCTATTTTCTTTGATAAACATATTATTTTTACATGAAATATCATGCCCAACCTAACCTATAACTATTTTTCATTTTAACATAAACTTCAATAATACTGCATTTAAAATATCAGTTGACAATTTGACTTCAAGAGTTCACAATCCGCCAGTGACATTGTACAGATTTAAGTGAAACTTATAATCTAAACTATGATACCAAAATTCATGGTTTTGTATTGGAAAGACATTTTTGAACCATAAAATATTGAATTTAAATCCAAGCCCTTGCCACTGTATGATGAGAATTGTTAGCTCTATGTTTTTCAAACTCTGGATGAATTATTGCTCTTTTCAATTAAAAAAGACAATTTGACATGCCATCAATTTGTCTTTGAAAGCATTATATGCATCCAATGTTACAAGACAGATTAAAAATATAAAACATTTTTATTTAACATCCTATTAATTCTCACTTTAGCATAGAGGTCAACTTACAGTACCTGAGTATGGTCATCTTGGGGTTCGTCAATCGAAACATTCGGAGCTGTTTCAAATTCCGGCTTTCCCACCTCATCCTTTTTCTCATCCCTATCCTCATTATCCACACTGTCTGTCTGTCTATCTGCATCATTAATATCTGTTCTTTCTCCTTGTGTATCTGTTCTTTCTACTTGTATATGCGTCCTTTCTTCTTGTATATCTTTTCTTTCAACTTGTGTATCTATTTTCTCTTCCTGTATATATGTTCTGTCGTCTTGTAAATCTGTTCTTTCTTCTTTTATATCCATTATTTCTTCTTGGATATCTGTTCTTTCCTCTTGTATTCCTGTAAGTTCTTGTACAGTTGTTTCTTCTTCTTGAATAGCTGTTCTTTCTTCTTGTATAGCTGTTCTTTCTTTTTGCATACCTGTTTTTTCTTCTTGTATATCTGTTATTTTTTCTTTTATATCTACACTTTCTTCTTGTGAAATATATTCAGGTGTTGCTTCTTGTAAATTTTCATTTTCTTCTGCATTTTCATTACTTTCTTCTGGTGTTTTTACATCATTTAAGTCACTGTCTACTTCTGTATTAGATTCATCTTTATTATCTGGAAATATATTTTTTTACGATTAATTTTATTGAAATTTTATTTTAAGAGTATTTAGGTGTTTCTCATGTCAGTCGCATCCTACCCAAGGACTGTGCATCAACCAAGAATTACATGCAATAAATGTATGCAAACAATTTCCTTTATACAATCTATTATCCTTTTTAAAAACTGTTATTTGATTACAAAAGTTTATTTTTTGATCTGTTCAATCTCAAGACAATGGAGAGGCTTAAGTAATGTATATTTATTACATAATATAAACACTATTTTTGTTGTTATGTATAAACACTTTTAAAGAATTTCTGGTAAATAAAAATCTATTCTATTAATATTATCTATTATATTTATATAATGGCATGAAAAATTATTCAATATATATTATAAATGAATACAATTATTTTAAGTATCTCCGCTTGTTTAGCTCCTTCTAGGATGTACACCATAATTTGGTTACAGGTTTTGAAATTATGCTCTCTAGCATAAGTTAATCCCATAGTATGTGCTTATGTGAGAAGCCAGAAAAGTAGCCCCACTAAAACTAATTATTTTGTGGGTTAGGTCATTTTTATTCAGTAGACAAGTACACTAAAACAAAGAGATGGGAGATAGACAAGATCTTTTGTTTTCATGGAAGTTGCAATTTTCTACCAAAACTGGTTAGTAGAAATACCCCCAGTATTTATTTTCACCTCCCCCACTTATTTGGCATATGTGCAGAATGCAGCATTGTCATGCCTAACTGTCCTAGCATCATTTACCAAAACTAGCAAATTTGTTGTCAAATAGTCATTAATATATGCTTCTTTTTATACTTAATTCATTCTTTCTTTAAAATTTGGCTACACTTAAAATATTATGATGTTATCACAGAAAAAATGTTGAAAATACCTTCCTCCGTAGTATTGCTTCCTTTATTATCTACGTTCACTTTAATATTTCTCTCAATAGAATGACTTTTTTGCACAGAACCTTCTTTATCATCGGGGCTATGGTCCACATGATTTGATGGTTCACTTGTATTGTCTATGTCACTAACACTATTAAATTCACTTTCTACATGTTTTGATTCACTTTGAGAATGTTCACTAATTATATTTAAGTCCGTGGCAGTTTCTGTTTCTTTTGAATCCTCGTCGACAACACTTTTACCATCCCCTTCGTCTTTTATTTGACATTCCGACAAGATAGGAACTTGTTCATCACTATCCATTTTTCCAATCTTATTGGAATAGCTGCCTCAAACCTGCACATACATCTGAAATACAAGCAAATACCAATATACAAACTTTAGTAATTAAACTTATTCAAATACAATCCCAACACCGGCGATAATTTTTAGGTTATATTACTTCACGAATGTAATCGTATGAAATAATTTAAGCGAATTATGAACGTTAACAAATAATGTCGAATATAATATTATAATAACCAGAAAAACAAATTAATGCATTATCATGAACTACAATAAACTACAAATGACGCTATACGCGCATAGCCACATAATCCCGCGCTTATTTGTTTTCTATATTAATTCCTCTTGAATATTTGAAACTTGATAATATTATGCAAATTTTTATAGCAGTCTTTATGGACATAGAATATTATTATATTTAAACGATTATTGCACCAATTTGTAATGTTACATCCAGGATGCTATGCAAAATTTCTTTGTAATTGGTGAAAAAAACCGTCACTTAATAAGAAAACAGAACCAGAGGCTTAATATATTTTCAATTATGTCGATGAAGTGAACATTTACAATTTTTTGTTTTAAAAATCGAACTTTACTCACGTGAATGAGAAAAATTATAACACTTCACTCGAAAGCACAACAAACGTCCACCATTTTGGAATAAACCTATCAGGTATTTGTTGCGGATGTTAGTGTTTGAAACAAATAAACTTCTCATAAATAGTACATTTATAGATTAACATATTCAAAATATGATTTTTATCTAAAAATAAAATACAAGTTTAAAATTAGTTAGTTAGGTGTGCTGTTTTCAATTTTTGCATTTAAATAGATTATGAAATGATCAGAGATTTTTCTGTCAACGTTCGGGGTGGTAAAACTTTCCTGTCAAAAATAATTTCTACGAAAACGGAGAGTCTTTATCACGCTCTAAATTATATATCTATCTCACTCATAAAGTTGCTCTATAACTTTTGGTCTAGTTCTTGGTAAACCATAGTGTACACTTGGTGTAAACCTCACTTTAAATTATTTATTAAATTAAAATTTATAAAAAACAATAATGTAACCTTTTTTAAACCTGTAACTATAGTTCAATTTTTTTTAAATTTATTGCATTCACTCAGTAGCATCTTTGTAAACTCTAGTAAACTCATTATAAACTAAGCTTTGTAAACTTGGTGTACAACCCTCAACTTTAAATTTATTATTAAATTAAAATTAAAAAACCAAAATATTAGTATCAAGCCCAACTATTCCTGAAATTTCCCAACTTACCCGTTCCACCAGATGGAAGCGAGTACCCCCCCCCCCAACGCGGACTTCCATCCCGCGGTCCCCAGGACTTGTCGTGCCGGGGGGGTCCGGCCGCTAGGGCAAGGGGCTCTTCTTCCGGGTCTTCGGACCCGAAAGTTGTGCCCCGTTATCCCTTCGGTCGCTAACTGGGGAGGTCGGTATTGCACGGTTATCTTAACGGATAGCCGTGTAAGACCCACGGGGCGGCCCGGCGTGCACTAACACTTCGGATGCCACCCAAATCTAGGGGAGGTACGCCGAGTACCCTAGCTAACCGTAAACTAGTGGTCTCTTCAACGATCCCCTGTCAGCCTGGCGTCATGGGGTATGTCGAGCCACTAGACCGGGGGGCTTGCCTTAACCGGCCGGCCCGCGAGAATGGAAAACTCTATAAAACCCGACAGCAAAGTCGTAAAAACCTGTAGACACCTGGCGACCTCTACAGTATGTAGCCTTACCCCCGGAATGGGCGTCACCCGGGGGTGGACCTTTATTTCGACCCATCTCGTGGGAACAAATATGGAATTTGTAACTAAAAACATAAAAGATGGAAGTTTGGGAGAGGCGGAAGAAGACATCCTAGTCATGTCTGACGTGACGATGTCATCTTCGGATGAGGAGAGAGAAGTGGATGCCGCTGTTGCGGAGGAAGTGGCTGCGCGGTCATCGTGCGGCCAGTCTGGGGAGGCGGGGCATCCGGGCCACCTGGCCCCGGATTGAAGTCAAGGTTCCGATCTGTTCTGCGTGCCACCAGCAACGCCGCCCGGCGCGCCTTCACCCGGTGCCGCAGACGCCATCACCGGGAAGCGGGCGAGTTGGAGCACCTGCAGGCCGAGCTACGCTCGGCCCGGAGGGCGTTTGCCACCGCCATCGGGGCCGCCAAAGACTCTGCCTACGCGAAGTTTTGTCGACGCTCGATGCGGATCCATGGGGGCGAAAATGAAGGTAACGCCCACCACGGAGGATCTGGAGCCAGACGTTCTCAGCGCGGTGGTCGAGGGACTATTTTCGGACAGCCCCCCCCTTCGAGCCACCGCGCATGACTCCTCCAGAGGAAGAGGAGGAGGAGGACGTGACCGCCCTTGAAGCTCCTCCAGTAACGGAGGAGGAGATGACCAGGGCAGTTAGCCGGCTCAGGGGGTCCTGGAAAGCTCCGGGACCCGATGGGGTCCCCGGCAAGGTGCTCCGAATCGCCCTGAAACACCTTGGGGACCTCTTCCGCTGCCTGTTCAGCGACTGTCTGGCGGCGGGGCGCTTCCCCGGGGTGTGGAAGGAAGGGCGGCTGGTGCTCCTAAAGAAGGAGGGTCGGCCCGTCGACTCCCCTTCCGGGCACCGGCCGCTCGTGATGCTGGATGAGGCTGGGAAGCTGCTCCAGAGAGCAATAGCTTCCCGCATCATCCAGCATCTAGAGAGGGTCGGACCGCCATAATCCGAGAATCAATTCGGGTTCCGGCCCGGGCGATCCACTTTGGACGCCCTGACCGCCCTGAAGAGATTCACGGAGGGGGCGATCGAGAAACAGCAAGGGGCGATGGCGATATCATTAGATATCGCCAACGCCTTCGGCTCCCTCCCCTTCCGGGTAAAAGAGGCGGCACTCCGATACCTTGGGGTGCCCCCTTACCTTCGGAGAGTTGTGGGACACTACCTGCAGGGACGGGTGGTGTCCTACTTAAGGAGGAGCTGCATAAAAGATGAGATGCAGATGGCCTGCGGTGTTCCTCAGGGGTCCGTACTAGGGCCCCTGCTATGGAACCTTCTACCTGGAATCTGCTACGCGGATGACACGCTAGTCGCTGTCCGGGACACCACTTGGAGGAAGCTCCAAAGACGGGCCGAGGTCGGAGCCTCCCTGGTGGTCCGGAGAATCGAGGCGTTGGCCCTCCAAGTGGCGCTCAGCAAAACCGAGGCCCTTTGTTACAAGGGGCCGAGGTGGAGAGTGCCGGCGGGGGCCACCCTCCGGATTAACGGGAACGTGGTCGGGGTTAAGGTCCAAATGAAATATCTGGGCCTGATCCTCGACGGGGCTTGGCGGTTCGGACCGCATCTCCGAACGCTAACTCCCCGGCTCGTCGGAATGGCGGCAACCCTATCGAGGGTCCTCCCGAATTTAGGAGCTCCAGGTGCATCGTGCAGAAGGCTGTACACGATGGTCATCCAGAGCATGGCTCTGTACGGCGCGCCGATATGGCCGGAAGCACTTGACGCGCCGAACAGGGCCCTCCTCTGTAGGCCGCAACGCATAGTTGCGGTGCGTGCCTGCCGGGCATATCGCGTTTTGGCCGGCACTCCTCCCAGGGAGGAACTCGCCCGCGCCTGGGAAGAGAGGAGCCTGAGAGTACTGGAGCTCTGGGCCTAGCGGTCGCTAAATACGGCGTCCGCACTATAGAGTCTATACGCTCACGGCTCCGGGACTGGTGCGGGAGGACCCACGGGTCCCTCACCTTCCGGTTGACACAGGTGCTGTCTGGACACGGGTGCTTCGAGCGGTACCTGTGCCGAATCGGAAGGGAGGAGACGACGTTGTGCCACGGGTGCGGCGCCAGTGAGGACACGGCTCAGCACACCCTAGAGGTGTGCCCCGCGTGGTCTGACGAGCGCCGCACTCTGGTGGCGGCGATTGGTGGCGACCTCTCGCTTCCCGGAATCCCTATACTAGGAAGCGAGAGGCCATGGGATGCCGCTGGATGAAGCCGTCATCTCGCAGAATGAGGCAAAGGAGCGAGAGCGTGAGGCTGACCCCCTAGCGCCCCCGCTCCGGCGCAGACCTGTGGGGAGACGAAGGTGGCGATATATTGCCGCCCTCGCTCTCCCCTCTAGTGGTGCTGGCCAGTAGGGATGGGGCCTCCCTGCTGGCCCAATAGCCCACACGTCTAGGGGGGACCGGGTGGTCCAATCCCTCTCTCCCGGCACGGAGGCTCCAGCTTAAGCTGGGGCCAGCTTGCCGATGTCGCGGAAGAAACACAATAGGGCGCCCGCGGCAAACGCAAAGAGCAGTGAGGACCACCAACAGGTTTTTAGTGTGTATTCCTCCACTCTTCCTTTCAGTGGGGAAGGGGAAGTGGAGGCAAGTCACATATAACCCCCTACCGCCCCCACGGTTCGGGGGGTATGTGATAACGCATTTCCTGTTGTAAAAAAAAGGTCTTATCGTGCCTAACTATTACTGGAATCTCCCAACTGACCTGTCTCACCAGAAGGAAGCATCTACCTTATCGCTACTAAATTCGTACCTAACAAGAGGCCTGACAAAACTTACTTAAGAACTTAACCTAGGTTATATAAATATCTACACACTTTTTTAATTTTTTGTTATATTTTTATTTCTTTATTTTCTTTTCTTTTGTTTATGTAATTTCTTTTCATTTGTTATTTTGTACATTTTTGTTTTTTTTTACTCCATCGTTTATTAAAGTTATTTAAATTATTATATGTACAGATGAGATACTAAAAAACAAATGTGGTGAAAAGCGTATCAAACGCTGTTTTATGAATGGCCGCAACGACTATTGTGTATCCATCGATTAAATTTTACTACATAATTTCACCATAGCGCATTTAGTGTAATGTTCTAGTGTGTAATTTTTAGTTTTTGTAGTAACTAAAAAAAGTTCCAATAAATTTGTAATAATATAAAGATTCCTAGAAGATTTAAGATCCCAAGTCTTAAGACACACATGTGCATACCTATTTGTTGCGAAAATACTAATTGTTTTTTGAGAATATTAGAGGTAATAAAATGGTTAAAAATGATTGGGAAAAAAGAGTTACTGAGATTACCATTTAAAAAATTAAGATATAAATTTGTTTGTGAGAATCACTACAAACTTAATGATTTTAATCCACTAATGACAAGGTTAAAACAAAGTGCAGTTCCATCTGTGGATTACATTTGCCATCTTTGCCATATGACCTATTCAATAGATTATGAAGGATACAATTTGTACTTCATGGTGACATTTATTTATTTAATAAAAGTTATTTAAATTATTACATACATTATCATACAGAAAATTCACTTGCTAAGAAAGAACATGATTATTGTCTACCGTCTTCTAATGTTCCATCATTACCAGACAAGTCTTTTGGTTAGTATGTACATTTGTATATAAGTGTGAGTAAAGACTATGACAAACATGTTGAAGGTCATGTTTTCTGTAATAATTGACAAACTCCATTGTCAGGAAGAAATATGTGATTTAATCAAATATTTTATATCTGTTTACAGCACTGTAGTTAAATATATGACTAACCAAAACAATCCATAACACACTGAGATAGGCATAAATGAATGTTAATTGATTATTTTTGTATTGTTGATGAATAAATTACTATTTATTGTAAATTAATTAAATTTTCAGGAATAACTTCTATTCAGTTAAACCATGACTAACACCACATAAAATTAGAAGACGAAGAACAAAATACAGGTAAGATATTAAAAAATGCTATTTTGAAAATTTACTTACTCCCTTCTATGTAAAACCATAAGGCAGATTTGGGGAAAACCCTCAAAATAGATCAATGGGGCAACGCTGCCTGCTACCACATAAAATATTTATATCATGTAGTTTAGAAAAGTAGCTATAGTAAAATGTTGTAAATTTACATCTGGTCACGCTGGTGCCCTCTATGATGAGGGAAACTAACCTAAAAAGAAGTGTCATGTACTTTTCAGGATTAACCTCAATCGAGTTGAATCACAATTATTCAAAAAATGGACAAGAGGACAATAGGCGTAGCCCTTCGCACATTGGTATACCTGTTTACGAAGAGCATAGCAAAAAAAACTAACCCTCAGAAACAAGTGTTTCATCGGCCGACCCTTAACGCCGGCCGAGAAATGTCAGTTTGTAGTGAAATTTATTGCCGTAAGAATTAACACTACTTGAGACAACCTAAAGCTTTTTTGTACACACCGGTCGATACCTCTCCACTAACTTTAAGTATATATTCCGAAGTTTATAACAAATAAGACATTCCATAAACTTGCGGTCACAGCATCACTCTGCTGCGTGTTTTAATCTTCACGCCTTCTACAAAAGTAATAGGCAGTCTTAACAAAGTCGTCGCTACAAACAGCGGTCAAATAAGACTGTCAGCTGCTCGGTTTAGCCCACACCATAGACAGAGAATAGATATAGACAAGCTGCTAAAGAATAATAATTGCAAGAGTAAGAAGGCGCGAATGTAAATTATGAAGGTGTGAGCAGGACAACACTCAAGTGTTTTGTCTCTATTTGCGTATCGGTATTTTTTTAACACCGTGAAAGCAAACGCTATTGAGAAACTGGAAAAGCAAATGATAGTAGGCGTAATAGAAGAAAGAAACCAGTTGCTTTAAGATCGAAGACATGGCGTTTGCAAAAGAACACTGTTGAGCTATCCACCTATTAAGTGTTTAACTGTGGTTGTTTCCTTTATTATAATCTATATATACTGTATATAGATTATAATAAAGGAAACAGGAGCTGCAAAAGTCCATACTGTAGTATGGACTTTTGCAGCTTACTGTATAATTGCATGTACTTTTACTGCACGTACAAGTGATCTTCAAAGATATAGGTCTACCAGGGTCTGATGGCAAAAAAAAGTTTAAAAAAATAGCGATTTTCAAATGGCAACCAAAAAAATGTCATCTATCAACTGAAATTTCGAGGAATTGTTTTTGGTTTGGCTTCAAATTTCCTTTAAAAAATGGTGAAAATGTCGAAGAAACCTCTTCAATCGTAAGCAAGAAATATTGTTTTCAATGTTTATCAAAGAATACTTGATGAACAAAGTGCAGAACAAACACAATCATCGATATTGAGCCATGTGCAAGCGTTGACTGGTTAATAGGAATGGCACGTCGATACTTTGGTTTATTGCATTTTTCGTGTGTATTATATTATATATACTAAACTTTGGTTTATTTCAGGGGTTTCTAATACTACCATAAGACGAATTGTTGCTGAAGGCAGATCTAACAGAGGCGTATTTAGTACGCCCGTAAAAAGAGGAAAGGTGGCAAAAAAAAATCTTGGATAGTTTTGACTTAGAACTGATCAGAAACAAGATAAATGAGTTTTACACTGTACGAAAATAAATACCCACTGTCATGAAATTGCTACAAATTCTTCGGGAGGAAATCAATTTCAATGGAGGAAGAGACTCATTAAGGTAACAAAAATGAATTTCATTTTCTTTCAGTTTGAATATAATCTAAGAACATAGTAATCTAAAAATAACAATCTTATTTTGTCTTTAGACTTATTTTGAAAGACATCGGATTCGAATTCGTGAAGTGCCAATCAAAAAGGACTATTTTAATGGAGCGACATGACATAAAGATACACAGATTCAAGTATTTGGAGCGTATGCAAAAGAATCGAGAAGCCGATGATAAGCTAAAGTAAGATTATTAATTCCTGTCAGTAAAATGACATTTCCAGTGTTGCAGGTTTTTAGTCCCAAATAAATAGTGATGTGGTAGAAGGTTTTGTAGAAGCCGGTTTACTTATTTTTGAATCGAAGAAAAATAGTATGGACTATGGTGTTTTGAGGAATGGCTTAAAAGCATTTTGCGAAATTTAAAGCCAAATGCGGTGCTGGTATTAGATAACGCACCGTACCATTCAAGAAAAGTCGAGCGTATCCCCACTT
>DWLR01005710.1:0-10688 GCA_018246295.1 Papilio alexanor hazarajatica
GGTAGTGTCCCACAACCCTCCGGAGGTAGGGGGGCACCCCGTGGTATCGGAGCGCCTCCTCTATTACCCGGAAGGGGCGGTTGTACAAACTTACAAATTGCGTCACCAACTTTATTTGGTTAAAACTAACTGGGATATTTAAATAATCATAATTTACCGTAGAAACGAATATTGTTGAAGCCCATAAGAAAAATTTAGATTCACGAAGTAACTTTCTTATCCAAATTATACTTGTGTAAGTTTATTAATTTAATGTAAAAGTAGTGTAATGTATGTATGTTCGTATGTATATCAAAGAATTGGAACTTTTCTGTAACTTTTTCTGTATTATTTTTAATAAATAAATAAATAAAAACTTCGTAATATACTTTATCAAATTGACTTTTTCATATTGGGGACAAATAAGACATCAGATCGTTGATCTGGATCCAAACTGGTTTTTCGATATTGCGTACTTTATTGACAATAAAATAATTATCCTTGTGTCATTAAAATGCGATTAAGACTTATCACAAAATTTAGGTATGTTATCTATCAATGTAGATACGTTATACGTTAATTTTCTAAACTATTCATGATAAAATTACGAGTCTAAATATCACTTGAATATAAATCATAATTCGTTTATGTACTTTATTATAAAAAAAAAATAACTTCTCTATAATGAATTTTATTAGGAACCAGTGACGTTGTTTTTAGGAAGTTCACCAGAGACCCTAAATATTCACTTCTATCAAAGCTAAAATGTATAAAAAGTTAAGACTGTGATTGTGTGACACTAATTAACTCTACTTAATTTTTTTTTATTTATCCTAATCTAAATTTTTCACAAACTTCAAATGAATCAGTTCCAAAAACGTAACATGTGACATTATTAATTTACACAAGAACTTTAAAAACCAACGATCGCTTTTATGCATCAAAGAATTTGCGTTTAAGTTCTAAAAAGGTATTATAACTGTAGTTTTATCATAAATGGTATTATTTCTTTATGTAAATAGTTTAAATGTATCATGTTTGTCATAAAGGTCTTCCAGACACTCGCATTTATGCCGGTACCGAGATTCACGAGCAAGACTACCCCTCTCAACTCCCTGCGTACTGTTCTGTTAAGTTCTATATGTTTTGCGACGTTAGTATGTTTATAAAGTCGTCGTTCTTCCAATAGTTTATATCTTATTGTCATCCACACTCCTTTAGGCACCCAATCTCGCTTTAGATAAGCCTCATTAATTTCTAACACATTGGCTTTTTGCTGATTTCCTGTGTATTTTTTTCTACTGCCTATTTATTTATTTCCATTGCCACTTTAGCTTTTGTTTTTTTATAATAAAAGATCTGATACATACTCCGGATTTTCATTTTATGGTTAGTTTATTTTGCGAAATCGTATTTATGTAAACACGGAACTTTAAGATGAGAAATAGTCGTCAAAGTAATCCTTAAGTAAACCTTTCAGTCGGCCTACTTATCTTTTTTAGTGTTTAAACGGTATCATAATTAATAAATTTATAGGGCATAATAGATCACCAACAACCAGGACAACACCAAATCAACGATTGCAAAACCGCTGTCACAAGAATGTATTAGAATCGGGAGGCTGTATGGGCGGCAGAAACTTATCATGATGTTAATAAAAGCAGCTCCCAAAAACGTAAAAATAATTCGATTTAATTAGGTAAATTTAGTTTTCAGTTAAAAATGTACACCAAGTAGAAGTTCGGTTAAATAAAGGTAAGTTGTCAGGATGCTTTTTGTTTCGTCACTTTTTTTTAAATATATTTAGATAACGTTATGCTGTGGGATTACAAAGATGATGATCTTTGTAATCAAGCCAACTACGAAAAAAGGTGAGATTTATGTTGCGTAAATAACATTAAGTGGTAAATCTAATTTACTAGTTTAATAATTAATTTAGTAACATAGCAATAATTTCGTTTAGTAGTAATTATTTTAGTAAATACTTCGAGACCAAAAAAACAAAAACAAAAAAAACGACTGATCAACAAGCAAGTTCGTAAATTAAAAAAAATATATGGCAGATACAAAAGTGAAAAAAATGAGGTTTATTAACTAAACACTGTTACAATAACGATTCCGAATAATATAGGCATGTATAAGTCAGACATAGAGGTAATTTGTTTTTTTCGTAAATCTTACATTTCATTATACTGTCTTTTCATTTCTTTAAAATTAAACGTTCTTAAATGTTTTTTGACTTACCATTATTTAATGCTGGTGTGTTGGTTATCCGTTACAAAAAAAATCCGATGTACACAAACACACGTTTGCGCGAAAACTCGATGTCGCGAACGGTTTCCGCTGCAAACAACCAACAGTACACCGAAATGTCGAATATTGTACTGAATTGTTGGTCGTAGTGATAAGATATTTTATTGAGGGTGATAACAGAACGGTTCATTTATGCGTCTGGTTATCGTTTCAGGTTCAATTATCATTGTTTCAGTCTTAATTTCAACTGACGTAGCGTTTTTATGGTATTGAAAAATGTATACGTTCTGATAAAGTCTTTGGGGGTTATGTTAAATGAGACGACATTATTATGTATCTAAACATGCCAATAAATCAACATTCACTTATTTTTTTTTTTAAGAAATAAGGAAGCAATATGAGAGCGTTGTTTACCTGGTGTTAAATTGCCGAAATGAACGAAATGACTTGCAGTTGTTTTACTAGCCTTAATTTAATACAAATGAGAGGAGTAAGAATTTTTATTCCTCTTCTTTGTATCACATAATATATATTGGGTCTCCGACACCTTATTAATGGACAAGAGAGTAATGCTTTTCGCGGGTATGTATGTATGCATTTTCGTTCCATTGTGACCTCCTGTAGACTAAACGGCTTGACCGATTTTGAAGAGTGAGGTGTTATTCGATTTGTTTTGTATTCTTCCCCGGAACGCCATCGGATCGGTTAGTCGATTTTTTTTTTGGTTTTTTAAAGTTAATAATTGCTTTATATGCATGTGGCGATATTCTAGGTGTAGTTTAAGGAGCAGTCCAAAGTCTTGGCTTTATAAGAAAATGTCTGTTGCGTTACTTGTGTATTTGGATAGGTAATTCACGTCTTTCTATTGTAATGAATAATGTTTACTTTATATTTCATATAATATTATCTAATTAAGTTAATCATAACATTATGGTGATGTGGCGTGTTTTAGCAACTATCGGAAACCAGATGGATTCTAACAAATACATGCTTACTATATCTCAATTTCTTATAACATATCATATATGTACATGTAAAGATAAACTTTATTACTCGTCTTATCTCGTACTAATATTATAATTTACGTTTTTATCGGATAATATGATAATCCACAAGGACTTTGAGTAAAATGGCTATCAAGGATTATGACATATGCACTATTGATTTTATATGTCTCTTGTGTTTTCAAGTTCTAAATTAAAGTGTAGTCTTAAACTATCACTTCACAACTTTACTAAAAGATTCATCAAAAGGCCCACGATAGTTACTTTGAACTTTTAAATTTGTAAATTTAAAGTATACTTCTGGCAAATTTTCATTGCCATAAAATTTCTTGCTCTTGAAGAGTCGATTGTAACTGATGATCTAGAAATCGAAATATTGGAGAAAGTATTTCATATCGATCCATCGCTAGCAACTGTATAAGGTGCAAATTTTGCCTCTTATGCCGCACTAAAAAAGCTCCTCATTTGATCGCATAAGCCGTAGTGTTTCAGATTGTCGACTACCGAATTGCTTGTTCTGGGTACACGCAACCAATACTGCAATACTACGAACCAATCAACGCTCAAATAGGCTTAATAGGCACAAACTACCGACAAATACAACGTTTTTACACAAGTAATATTCATAGATATATGCCACAGCCTTGACGTTTGGATTGACCGACGACAAACGATTATTATATGCTTTCTTGACCAAGTTTGGCGGATTCTTTCATATACTATAAATAATAGTACAATTTAAATAATCTTTTAACTTTTTTACCAAAACCTAAACCGACTACAAATTTACAAAAATTTATTTATAAGTCTAATGCCTTGCCGTATAATAGTCATTTATAGTCATAGTCACGCTACGTTTCATTACAATTCCACGACATCCATCAGGGCTTGTTTTAAATCTAACAATATGTCAATTGTTCGTTTATCTTCGGACCCCAAGGTTCAATGACGTTCAAAATTAAATGGGACTCCCTTGCGTATGTTTCCTTTTCAACATGTTTATTTTTTTAAATAGGTTAAAAAAGACTCGTTCCCGTAGCTAACATAAAAAATACAAGCGAATTGAGAACCTCCTCCTTTTTTGAAGTAAGTTGAAAAAAAACATTGGAATTTTGAAGTATATACTTGTTAATCATAATTGTAAATAACCACAAACTGTCAAATGGACTATGAAATCTATTTAAATTATATTCTCCTATTGTTATTTTGTTTGATGGATAATAAAAATATGTTTCTATAAAATACTTTATTTTTATGTTTATCTTTGTTTTAAAATCATACAAATATAGGTTGATTTATACTTATATTTAAGATTTTTTGGGGCTAGAAATCTCGCGGAAGTCCTGAGTACAAAATTTTGTCACAATCTGATCAATACTTTAGCATTTTGGGACAAATTTTAGGAAGACATAAAGAATAGAGGTACAAATATTGATGGGTCTATGTTAAAAATCGTATCATTTCTAAATCGATATCTCATTATTTATTATAAAATATCTTCAAGAATGATTGTCACGGATACGGAAGGCATATTTTCCTCACCATGAACATCATAGCAAAGACACAAAAGTATCGTACTAAAGCTGTCACTTACTAATGTAACCAAATATAACGATTGAAACGAGTCTCGTTAAAAAAAAACTATAGTTACCGCCATAGGTATTTACAGTAAAATTTAAGTCAATGGAACCCTTAGCTTGTTAGAAAGAATTCGGAATTAACTTAGATGTCAATCTGCTTGACATGTTTTATAGGTTTTTCCCATCAAATTTGGACTTTACGATGTTATCATGTCATTTAGATATGAAAAGGTCCAAATTTGAATTTTAGGTGCTAGTCCTAATTTGAAGTTATAAAATCTATATATAAGTTTTTTTAGTCAACTCTTCACTATTACTATATCTTTAACATGCCTTATGTGCCCATTTAGTGATGAAGAATAAACGTTCGTTCTTAGAAATCATTTACGGAATTTATGTTTCTTGTTACACAAATTGTCAAAACAAGTCATTATATCAAACGCTATGACGCAAATCACACTGTTGATTTGTTAATGTATATTTAATATCAAACTAGTATTTATCTGTAACTGTCTTTCGTACTATATATATATATATAATTGTACCAATATTTAATTATTTATCTCCAATTGTTTGTTTCGATGCGACATTTTGCACAAGCGTGACACTCATTCGTATGTCTATCATTGATGATAGTAGGAGCCTGTCTTAATTAATGTCACTTCGATTGTCCTGGAGCCTAATGAGTTTGATTAATTAAGTGATTTATTACAAAATTTATTAAGAATTGAAAACCATAATTACATAAATTTGTCGTCATCTCTTGACCGGTATAAGTATCATCCGCTTACTAACATATACATATATGTACATTTTAAGATTGATAAAAATGACACCCAATAAAAACTGAGTTGTTTATATTACAAATATAATATTAAAACAAATTGAAATTTTAATTGCCCCCTTAATTTTACAGTATTTGATTGTTCAAATATTGCCGCGTATAGTTTGGTTAGATTTTTTTAATATTTCATTTTTTGTGTCGTGTTATTTTTCTTGTAGAGTTCAGTGGATCAAAGAAACTTTAGCTATAATATTTTAGACTGCATCATCTGCCTGGCCTTCTCCTACTTGCGTAGGGTCGACACAGTATGTACTACTCTTCCTTATATCCTGGACTCTACTGTAGTCAATGCTGTTACTGGTTTTGGGTATAGTTTTACGGCCGGCCGCCTGCCTTTTTTTAATGAATAAACTAGCGTTTGATCACAATCCCACCTGATGTCAAGTGGTCGAAAAATGTTACACACTAGTTTAGGAACAGCCTATTCACTCTTCTCTTGAAGGCAGCCACGTCATAATTGGACGGAAACACTGACGGCGGCAACTTGTTCCGATCCTTTGCCGTACACTTCGTTCGAATCGTTGGCATCATCTGATTCTGCGTCACCGAGAACGACGCCACTAAGTTCACCAGCACCACCGACATCTTTTATGCAAATGCTGCATCTTGATTTGTTTCTACAGCAAAGAAGATGTAAGCAGCTCAACATTGAACTCGGGTTCAATGGGTATACCAACAATTATAAAATTGATTCATTAACAAAGGTTTATAAAAATTAAATTAATTTCATTTAAACATATTTATAAAATATTGATGCCAAACATCGAAAATCATAATAACATTTAAGACTGCATTTTGGAAATTATCGTTATTGTACGAATGAAGTGAGAGAGGCGAGGTTAGAAGCGTGCCAAATTGAAACCCATTTGCGCCGACTTATCTTTTAAGTGCGTAAAATTTATTAATTTATTCATTCTTTAAATGTGGTTTTACTGCTTGTAGCGTCAAGAACAATATTACAGTATGTTGACTTATTTTAAGTACGAGGTTATATATTTAACTCGTCCTCAGCAGTGGATACTAGAAACAAACTGACTTTCTATGTTGTCAGCGAAAGTTAGGAGACATGGGTCACATGTTTGTGAAGGAAACTAAAACTATATAAGTATGTAGATACATATAAAGATATATATGCGTTGTTCTAAATCAAGACCTAAATATTGTAAATTATATGTAATAATATTGTAAAGAGTACACGTTATCTTTTACGCTTAAACTTTCGTAATTTTCAAAATATTTGCGGAATCTATCTTTTTTTTACCATATAACATTATTCATATTATATAATTTCACTTCACTTTATCTTATAATTTCCTCAAAATTACAAAAAAAATGATGAAAATATAAAATAGTGTAATGTAATGACATTAATGAATGACGTTTGTTTGTTTAGGAAAATTTAGATATTCATTTAGAACAGGGTATAGTTAGTGTAAATAGATCTGGAAGCCTAGAACTTGTTAAACTTTACAGATTTTTCTCACTCATTATTTAAATTACAACGTTATAAAAATATTCGTGTTATCTTTTTAAATATCACAAAAAAATTAATACTTTACATCATATTGAGTTAAACACAGATCTCTGCTTATGCCCATGTTCTGCAGCTCACCGAACTAATGTTTCTTTTATTGTAACACTGAACTGGTATTTTATTAAATATCAAAGCCGTAGCCTATTCAATTCAGACATGAACATACACACGTTATGATCAGTGATTAATACGGGCATTATAAACAATGACCAAAAACACTTGACGCTGGTCGGTTTAATGATATGAGTATTTAGTTTATCACCAACAAGTCACATGTATCGCACATTAAAGTTGAAACAAGTAATTTCGTCATGTACACATGCCACATGTTAAATTACCAAATTAAAAAAAGAAATATTTTAAACCTAACATTTGTAATATTGTTAATAAAGCCGGAATCGTTTTTACCAACCTTTCGAAAGATAAGCATTAATTTTATTTTTAAATCACATCGCTTTAGAACTTAGGGAAAACTATTAATACATCACCCAGGTGACAACGAAAAAGGCGCGAAATCGTTTGAACGTCTATCCGTCGCTGTAAGGCGCGGTGTACTGGATTTTGGTGTGGTTGTCGAAGGTTGTTTGACAACCTAATTACATATAACGAACCTTTTTAGCATTTATTTTTACTTGGTTTTATTTCGTATTTTGCAGCAGCATCTCAAGTTGAGTAATACTCTTTCTTGCACTCCAACTTGTGCCTTCGTCGATTTAAATTTAAAAAATAATTAAATCGGGCATGTAATGGATGTTAGATTTAATTTTTTTTTTTAGGAGCATTGAAGGCAAAATGTAAAAAGTATTGTGATACTTAATAGTGTTTTCTAAACCAATCAATTTGAGAACTTAAGGTTTCCACTGACCGGTAGATGCAATGTCATAAAACATTTTATATTAAATTTTTCTTTCTTCTGCTATAAGATGGAGTTTTACCTTGCTGTACTAAAGTTCCAGGCGACTTGGCTGCGTTTAGTAAAACGTTGTTGTTTCTAGGATGTCCCTTACCTTGCTTGGTTATAAACGTGCTCGTCGAACTATAATAAAACGCGAAATAAAGTCAACTGCTATATTATTCATTTACTGATTTTAATACAAACATTTATTTCAACAAAAACATGACAAGACACGGTGGCATGAGGATTGGTTAATTTTAGATAATTTTTAACGGATATCCTCCTTTTACAAAATGGTTATTTGATGTTAATTTCGATCGAACAATATTTATCTTGTCAAACAATCCTCATGTACAAATTGGAAGGGTTATTTATCATTAATTCATTCAAATATTTAAAATCAATTCTTAAGACTACTTCGGAAAAAATAACATTAAATAATTACGATATATCATAGTTTCAAATCTATTTCGATGAAGCCATTTAACAATTAAGTCATATATAAGTATCAAAAAATTAAAAACATCATTTAGAAAGAGTAAATTTATATTACAAATCTATGTGTTTATTTAAAAAAAAAAAGAAATACTATTTGCAATATTAACACGCGCTATGAAATATATTTGAGTTTTATATTATTTTTAATTAAGATAATTTCTTTATAGGAACAAAAAAACAACTTGGAATGTACTATTATGACGTAATAAGTAACAATGGAAAGATATGCAAATTATTGCTTAAGTTGTATATTTCATTTATAAATAAATTTAAAAAATATTAGAAGAAAATGCTTACAATACAAGAAAAAAATATTAAAATAAATATAATTATTTATCAAATACATTATCGTAGTCTTGAAATAACTAGATGTAAGAAGACTTTAGAATACAAATAACAATAAGAAATAGTAATTCGATGTAAATGAAAAATAGAAATCATGTCAATCAAATTCAATTATATTATATGTGTCGCACCAAAAATAACACTAATTATAAATTACTGGCTAATCAATAGAGAAAACACGACTTTATACATTATAAGAACCTCAATAATATAAGCCAAGGTTATTTAAGTTGTGGCCAGAAATTATAATATATACTTGCCAATAAAATATACTTGCCAGCTGAAAAATTCATGATTTAAAATACCTATTATTTTTATTTTTAACGAACATAAATAGCATTTAAATTTTATTAATCCCTTTCTTTTTTATTAACCTTTTTTCGTTTTCGTGTATTGCCATATGACACATTGCCATTCTTACTTCAAGTTAAAAAATTAATTAATCGGTAAAACATTATATTAAAAACAAGGTAAAATGAGAAATAACCAAAGGGTTTGAGAAACCTATAAAATTAATTTTTCATCGCTATGTTGTAATTTTATTTCACAAAATCATACAGTTTATAGTATATATATATATATAATTTTATTATTTGATATTAAAAATTCTACGCTTAGAGCAAAAAACAACATGAAATCACATATTGCAAAAGAGCGTCTCAAAGAAGCTTAGCTCTTATTTCAACTATACAGAATAATATAATTTTGATAGTATTTATGTGCATTTCTAAGAAGGCGCGAAAATGCCTCAAATGTAAATATATATATTTTCTTTTTCTATTTCTATAAGGATTACAGCTTTATATAGATTTAATTTAAATATTTTTTCTATATTTTGATTGATAACATTTTTATATTTATATTTAAATTATATAAAAATCATCAACAAGAAAGATTGAGCACCTACTTAGAAAATTTGATTACAATATTTAGTACCTCATTTTCAACGCGATATATATTTTTCTATATTTTCTTTCAATACATCTTATTGACATGTTTTTTCCTATTAATTTTAGTTGTAACTAGTCTCTAAATATCGATAATTCTCATTGAAAATAATATTATACTTAAATTCTAAAAAGATAATTGGACGCAAAATAACAAATAACAATTTCTATATCACTATTAAACAAATTTGATTCTAAAGGAACAATATGTAAAAAATTAAGTACTTATATTTCAACGTACACTATACTTTTTTAATAAATTTAATTTCGATATTATATTGTTTTACTGTCGCTTTAAAAGCACCGGATAAATGGTAACATTTGTGTATATTTTTTAAATACATAAATATATAACATCTATATAATGAGCTATTTGTAGCTGCATTAATCACAGTAAAACTACATGTACAGGAAACATAATATGCAATAGATCATCATCTAAGACGAATTCACTGCATAACAAAGTTGGTTAATATTTAAAGACATACAGGGTGTTAATGACGGATACACAATAAACGAAAACACAACTTCTACTGATGATATAAAATACAAAAAAAAACTAATCGCATACACAATAACAAAAAAACCGTAGAATCTTTGATGTAGAACATTAACCTTTAGACATTTTTTCTGTAACCTTTTGACTTAACATACAGTGTGTTGAAAATTACGTATAATAAAAAAAATGGTCCTGTGGCTAAACTATTGAAGATATTAAGCTGATTTTTTGTATACAGCCTCGTAAGGTTACATACTATATGTGGTTATTGGTTATTGTGTATCCGTCATTAACATCCTGTATATAAAAT
>DWLR01005711.1:0-10686 GCA_018246295.1 Papilio alexanor hazarajatica
AATAGGGAACTTAGTACTTCACTTAACTAATAATTAACTAATAATTTCACTAGGTTTCAATAAACCTATCATAACCATCACCACCACCTCAGCCTATGATCGTCCATTGCTGGACATAGGCCTCCCCCATTGATCGTATCATGGGGGGGGGGTCATCCTATCATAAACTGACTAGAAATTGTGAACTGAACGAAACATTAACAATTTTACGTATCATCATCAATAAAATTCCAACTTTAAGTTAAAAGTAATAGCACAAGCAAAACATCAATTCACATTTTGACTCAGTTGAGTGATGACACGTTAAATTGTGAATCATTCATCAGTTCATAATATCGCTAGGGAAATTATAAACTAATGAAGTTAACAATCTGACGGTGTCAGAGAGATAACAATATAAGATACCAGGGACAGAAAATATAAAACAGAGAGTACTTAGTAAGAGCGACCTCAGATAAATGTTGATCACTTCTGTTATATTGACTATCTGCGCTGGCAATCTTGCTTGAATAATACGATGCGATAGTTAAAGTATGAAGGTGTCACTTTATAAACGGACTTGAGAAACAATTTAAAGAGGCATTTAGTTAATTAATCCTAGTCCATTTTCTGCTTCTAGGACAGGGCTGTCCAATTGAATATTATATGGTTCTAATTTTTTTACGAATAGTATATATGAGTTAGGTTCATGAAATAGTATCCAGCGTTAATCACCGTCAATTTCAGAGGTAAGTCAATTTGTACAGATACATAATAAACTTTGTCGTACCCAGTAATTTCAACCATTTTGTATGCATTAGGCTATATCTCTATAAGTTATATAAGTATTTCAATTATTTTAAATATTTAATCATCAGATTATAGAAATATAATTTGTTGATAAAACACCAATGTATTTATATTAATATAAATCTGATTAATTAAATTGAAAAATTAAATAATTAAATAAAATTGAATAAAATGTAATGGTTGGATTCCTAGCTGACACATTTATTTATCAGATTATAATTCAAAGCGTGCATTTAATTAAAATAAACGAGTACCCATATTTCTGGGTGTCTATATATCTACATGTACACTTAAACATATCTCATGACATGTTTAAAAATATAACAATAATACGTATTTCGACAATGCGACCTATAATGCGACATATAATTGGTAGCCCTGCCTTGCATTAAATGATACACTGAGTTCATGCTAACATAGTGGCGCGCTGAAGCCTTAAACACTTTAATATTCCACGATATAATTGTTTCATTTAATTTCAACTTTCATATAGAAAGTGATTACATAAAATTTGCATTTAATGTGATCATTTAATTATTATTTGAGGAGAGAGTCTCTTTGTGGTCCGTAATTGTTTCAAATGAATGCCATGTTATTTGTTTTCACTTTTATAATACAATTTACATTTCAATTTGTTTTAAATTGGCAATTGTTAAGCATCGACATTTCATTACAATTAAAGTAACATAGGTGCCATTGTTTTCTTTGAAAAAAAAAAAAATGAAACTGTGAATTAATTATCGGATCTTAAACATTATATACTCTGTATTAAAAATATATTAGAAATGAAATAAAATCTCCCTTTTTGAGTGTAAATATTAATTATCTTAAAATTCGTTAACGAACTCGGTTCATTACTGCGAAGCTTGCCAAGTGACCTAATTCCGCTACAACCTTAATGAACCTTTAAGCAATGAACCACATCTGCTATTGAGGCATTTAATATTAATGTTCATAAAGTGGGTCAGATTACTGATTTAACTTGGCTATTATTCAACGTCTATTGATAAATAGCACCATCTTTCTTTATAAACACTAACAATCACATCATGACTACATTTACAATATTATCAAGTGTTCTCGTTAGTAAGATCATGGCGTTTAGGGTGTTTTTGGGTTTAAATTAAAGACGTTGACTGTTTTATCATCATCAATTATTGTAAATTGTTATATAAATTTACTTAAACCATATTGGATGAAATATTATTTAAATTTAAATAAAAGACTAAGTCATTAGTCACAAAAACAAAACGTGAATTGGTATTCCGTAAACATATACAGTCTAATCACAATCTATCTCACTTGAAGTTATAGTTTATTTGTATGTCGAAGCTAGATAGGGTTACAACAAATTACAATTAACCTAATAAATGCTATGGAAAAAGTTGATAAGTAACTAATATCCATCATTGAAGTTTTCCGGATAGTTAGATAGGTAGGTAGGTAGGTAGTTAATCGGATATCTATAGACATATAAACTCAAAAAGACATCAATCTAAGAAGTAATTTTATTTTAACAAGGCAGCAATAAAAGCGCTTTACATCTAAACATGGCAAAATCGCGATAAGTGGTAAGCCTGGCAGCTGTTACATAGTTTTATTAGATCCATGTTGTCAAGTGCGTATCTGTGATTTCTATAACAGATGAAAGACGTAAAAGTTGGATTTATGTGACGATTGATATGTTTTTATGGACGTAAGGATGGCATACAAACACACATTTCTCTTGCTACAAGAAATCCTATTTGCAGTGTACCCTATAGTGGCTGGCTGGCTGTATTTGTGTACTTGTTAAAAATATTAATTGTATGAATTAAAACGTATTTACTTTACACTTGTTTACTTTAAACACGCTTCACTGCAATCCTATGGATATTTCCTTTAATTACGATATACCTTATAATAACTGGATTTCAAGACATGTCATCGCAAATATTCAATACATTTCAAAAACTTCGGTAAAATATATCTTGTCTTAAACTCTGTCTATCAATAACTTAAATTTCATCATAAATTTTCTCCATATAGGCAACATTCGATTATAATTTCATAGAGTGTTTTCCACGTCTGTAGTCTGGGCTAGACACGTTTCTACTTAAACGGCTTGCAGGTAAGGCACGATTGCGATCGATTGGTTTATTAGAAATGCACATTATCGGATAACGTACGAGTAACCTAATTTTGTGTTGAACTAGTTTTTCCAATTATTTTAAATGTACGCAATCAATAAATGTTTTCAGTTCTCGCTTTAGGTAAATATTTATATATTAATATTATAAAGCGGAAGAGTTTGTTGAAACGCGCTAGTCTCAGGCACTACAGGTCCAATTTGAATAATTTTCATCGTATTAGCCAACCCAATTTTTGTCGAAGGTTATAGACTATTAAATATTATTCTACAAGAGCAGACGAAGAAAGGCGCTGTAGTTAAAATTGCGGAGCACAGATTAAAATAAAAGTTATCGTTAAAAAATTTATGCTTGTATGTCGTTTTAGTGAAGTTGGTCAAACTAACTGAATGTTCTTTAAATCAGAACAAAAATATTTGCACACACAAATGTTACGCGATAGAAAAAGCTAGCACCTTTTTCTAAAGGATTGGTTAGTGAATATTAATTTTATAGTTGATGGATATGGCTGAATATATGATTATTATTGCTGAAGACACCAAAATTTATTAGTTCTAATCGTTGTGTTAAAAATTCAGATTAAAAAAACAAAATTAATATTGATTAGCGCATGCAATATTAATCTTGAGATATATTCAGAACGACGTTGCTATTAATCAACAATATATTAATATACATGAAGAAACACGTAACGCGTTGATCGCATGTCAACAAACATATTGTGTGAGACAATGAGGATGTTGCCAACAAGGGAAAGTAAAACCACATTGACATTTACTGCGTCTGTCAATCAAACGCTATGAGAAAGCAAAGGTTGTATCTTTCCATTTGTCAAAATATTATGACGAATTTGAAGAAAGTCGGTACTGAACAATGACGCGATGACAACTGTATTACGTTGTCACAGGTGACAGGTTGTATGTGGATTCTGTTTTTGAATTTATCATAAATGTAGAGCTTTCGGTTTTTGTTTTCTTCTGTAGCGATTCATCTGTAAAGGTTGATTCTTTACTATTATACTATACTATTTACTATTACTTTACTATTTTACTATTTAGTATACTAAATTAAACTTAAAAATGTTACACTTGAAACATTTTTATGTTTAATTTAGTTGTAGATGTTGTTGTTCATTAAACATTGATAGATTAATTTATTTTGTTATACTTCATGATTTAACGTTTCTATAATTTAATTTACTATTCAATTGTTTTTAGAAAACATAAAGTCCTATGTAAAATAAGTTTTCTTACAAATAGTAGCGTTTTGGGGGCTTTGACAATTGAATCTTTTTTTTATATTCGTTAGAGCAGCTATAAATTCTTAAAAAGAAATGAATTTTCCAGAAATTAAACTAAAATGTCTAGACTTGGCCTGGTATCGAGAAATTGAGCGAGATTTTCAAAGACAATATAAAATTATATTAGTAGTTATAGATTTATCTCATGCCTCAGCTGTAACAGAGATAGATCATGACTGTATGTAATTTAAATATGACCCACATAAGTGTATCGCCGGAATGTGTGTTTTATGTAAATGTTGGATGAAACAACCGATCGCTGGGAATTTATGAACAGAACGTGAGTTATAGTGTTCAGATATTAGCGAATTGTGAATACAATCGTAATAATAATCATTCGATGTTATCACTGACACCTACCAGTTCTGTATCTTGATTGATATAAATGATGCACTTTGCAATATTTTGAGCTTCAGTATCGTATATAGTACCGTATGGTGATAGATATGTTCGCATTTACCCCTCTCGTTCATAACATAAGGATCTAAAGAGTTTTATCTTGTGTAATCTCACGCTTGTCATCTTGTAACCATTATTGTGTGTCCTCCCTTATAAGAAAATTTTTCATCATATTTTTAGTCCCTTACGTACTTTAACAAACCTCTCTTATGGTATGAAAACAACGTATGTTCAAAAATCTGATCACGATCCTCTTCTTATATTCGAAGCCCAATATAAATAAACAAAATTGAGACAAAGTAAAATTTCTTTTTTATTACCATGTCGTATACGTAAGGTACAAAATCGTAAAGCCATAAACCTTACATACCTTATTTAAAATTTATCAGTGTAGTAAATATTTCAAAGGGAATTACGCGTAAAAACTTCATCAGAGACGCAGTACAACATTGCAAAAATAGTTTGCCATATTGTATCAAGTGGAAGTGTAGGCCCTTATACAGACAAGCCGACTGATTACCATAATTAACTTTCGAATTTGTAATAGCAGTTTTTTCGAGTGAATTAACACGGGTTAAGAGTTTTACTTTCGATCTTCTATCGCTTAAGGCGACTTTGGTGCGATGTAGCGAAAGCTTTTTAATACGAAAGATTGGCTGCGTCATTTGCCTTAGATATTTTGTTGAGAAACGTCTAATTTTTTGTTTTTAATTAATCAGTGCCTTATTGAAGTATCGCTTTAGTATTCACAATGTCATTTACTTTGTTTTACTCCTTTATTTTAATGAGGATACTTTGGTAAGAATGTAAGACATGATAAATTGAGACACAATACTCGTATATCTTTACTCTTTACTTTTGGACGGTCTGGTTAGCGCGGTTGGTAAGATGCTTGCCTTTCACGCGGCAGGTCGTGGGCTCAATTCCCACCCAGGACAAACATTTGTGTGCATGAACATGTCTGTTTGTCTTGAGTCTGGGTGTAAAAAATGTACGATTTGGAGTCAAATGGCCATGTGTGAACAATGTTCCTCAGAAAAAAAAATCATTATCATAATATTATGTTATTTTTGTGAAGACGGCTATAATTATATTATTTTTGTATGTATTGTTTTGAAAAAAATACTACTAGAAGTGCAACGAAACGCACAAAACCCGTAAGCGTAGAATATAATTACTAGTAGAAAATAAGTTTTTCAATTTTGCATTCTGGGGATAGTCACTGTGTCTATCAATAATACTAAAATATAACAGCGTCTACTAACTTGAATAATAAAGTAATCAAAGGTTAGCACCGTCTTATTTGAAATCGCTATGCTTCCGATTCGAGTGCATATTTTCCAATAAACGAAAGTACGTTTTCACTTGATCGATGGTCTGGTGTAGTAATGATGGACCGCGATGGGCAATTAACTCGCGCAAGCTCAGTCGTGACCAATCAAATCGATGCACGGTTATATTTTCATCCGTCCGTCAAAAGGTACCGAGAGTCTTATGGTTTTCTTCCTCGTTGTGTCCATTAAATTAGTTGAACTCATGTGAATGCTCCACAATTTCTATCAATACATGTTGTAATAGTTGTATACGCTTTAATACGAAACGCTTTGGATGATTATATAACTCGGTTATACTAAAAAAAATAGTCATTTAACAAAGTATACTTCTAATACAACTAAAATAATTAATTTATAAAATTTTATTTGTTTAGGAACGTTGAAAAAAAGACAGGAGCGAAATTTCTGATATAACGAAATGCACGCGCACGGCGTGTCATAAATTTCAAAGGATAAATAATGTATATATAATATACATATATAGTACGTACGTCGGCTAATCGGCGTCCTTTCCTTAATACCGTGGAACATACTGCGATCGCCAAACCGCCTGCCAAACGTGGCGATTATGGCACATTTCCCCCCAATGATGCTGATCAATGGGGGAGGCCTATGTCCAGCTGTGGACGATCATAGACTGAGGTGGACGTCGGCTAACTTCTTTCCTAACAGGCTCAAACTACCAACGTATCTGATGAGGTAGAGACCTAAGTATGTGTATTGTGTTTACCCTTGTGTTTATTATTGATTATTATTATTATTGACAAAATAATAAAAAAAATATTCGTAAAAAAGTAATGCGAATTTTTTGAAGTTAGCTAAATACACTATTGAATTATCTATTTATATCAACCACGAGCTTAGATACTGTATTCTTGTCACCCATTGACACGGTATACACCCGGTGGCACATGAGTGACGATAACAATGTTCAGATCAGCGCCGGCAAAACCAAGCCGTCTGTCTGACACTAATAACGTGTTAGTTGCGTTCCTATTTCTTAAGAACTCATCTAATCATGATTTACTCAATTTTTTAGCGTTTCTTGATTGCGAATTATTAACAATTTATGTTACGGTTCTCTACTTTACTTGTGCTTTACTGTATATACAGAATTAGTTTACTAATATATATATATTTTTTTATACAAGAAGGTGGCAAACGAGCAAGCGGTCTTAAAACAACTTTTTGAGAAAATGTTTTAAGCTCTAAATAAAAATGTTACTAAAAGCAGTGTTTATCATTTTATTTATTATTTTATTGGTTTATTGTACTTTTGACACTCCGGGGAAATGTATAAATCGAATGACACCTCACTCTTTGCTCAACAGAGCAATAAGAACAGAGCAGATAAATTAAACTAATGTTATTGCAATACATATTGAATACTTATTTACTTTATTATTAAGCCAGGAGTGGTAGAGTCTGCGACAACATCATCTGTACCACGAATGGCCCGCTCGATCGGTGAAATACCAATACATACAGAAGACAGGCGTAAAGTAGAAGTTTTCTGCGTTTCGTCTCATGTGTGAGATGCCGGAGGCCTAATTTTATTCCTCCTCCATTTCCCATCCTTTTCTAATAAGAAAAGGATGAGAAAGGAAAGAGGATTTGACGAAAATGAAATTGTTTTGAGCTCTAATTTTTAAATAACACTTACAGAATTTTCTTAATTAAAAGATGAAGCTTGTTTGAGTAGGTTATCTAATCTGACCGCTTGAAAGACTTTCTGTGCATTAGCCACACTGAGCTTATTGTGGCGGGGTTTTAAATCATTAATTTTAAACTTTAGTTAATACTTAGCTAGAAGATAACGATAGCTAAGTTAGAAAGAAAATCAAGTTTCGATAAAAGAGCAGAGGTGTCTATAATGGTCACCTTTGAACGGTAACAAGTCGCCCTTATAGCCTCCCTACCGTTTAATTTATTACCCTGGCCTCCTTGCCCTTTGGCAAATAACAAATGCCTACTGCGTTTTAATTGCTAGGACTTTTCAAAAATAGTAGATAATTGTGATTTTTTCTATTTATGAAGTTTTATTTACTTAACTTATTTAAATCCCGTTTAAACAAATTTTAGTAACATAAAGTTTTGTAAACTACAGAAAATAGGAGTTTACACGCCACAATCGATTTGATTTAGTACTTCGTCAGATCGCTAATTGCCCGTCCAGATTCGGCTATCGAATTACATATAAATAAATTACACTCATATATAATGTAAAAAATGCAGACATAAAAATAAAATAAAAGCTTTAATTTAATATAAGAGACGTTTAAATCTTTTACGACACAGAAGCAGGGAGTAAAAATATTGAAAGGTACGAGAAACAGAATGAGTTTAAATTTTGAAAGTCGTTCAATTTCCCATAGACATCGTCGACTTACTCAAGCGTAAAGGTACGAAGCTGGAGCTCTCTGGATTGACTCGGAAAAACAATTTTCTAACGCAATCTACAAGAAATGTCGTTTGTATTATGATAATAAGGAAACTGTTGTAGAAGATTGAAAACGTCCACATTTCTTTTGAGGAAATGCTGAAGTAATTTTGCGGTCTGTTCTGCACTTATTACCGTGTACACGCACAGATGAAACGGTATTATGCAATAAAAAGTAATAAATAATAATAAGAAATAAATTAATTGAAAATCATGCTCCCGGTCCAAAGAGTATACATATATCAAGGAGTTGGTTATTAAAGTAGTCCAACAAATTAATGAATTAAAAAAAAAATGTTGGTCCAAACTTTTAAATTGTGTTACCAAGCAAAGTTGTATCGTTAAGGTACATCACAAGGCATTTAGACATTTGCATGTTTTTACATATATGTCTATGTTTTATCATTGGGGAAATACATGAAAAAAGAATAAGATTTAGAAACGTATTAAATAAGAATTGTAAATATCTAAACATGTAAATTAGATAAAAAAAATTAGCTGATTTTATAAATTGCTTGTTAAAGTGACGTTTGTATGGTTGATAAAAACTGATTTGCAATTGTTAGCAGTTCCATTTATTACCATAACTGAGTGCTAGGTAGGTAACAACACGGGTGGTTTTGGCGTTATCGCTTTGTGCTACTAAACTGGCACAACGATCTGATAGGGAAAATGGAACAGCGAAAAACGCAACAGGAGTAATGCTGCATAGCATTGCATTGTTTAGAATCAAATTACATTAAAAAAACTTACATGAATATACATTGTGAATGCGGCTTTGTTAACATATTCATTCATTAAAACAATCCATATATCTACGTTCATTAAATTCATTTTGTACTTTCATTCTATGCAATTCGTGCATATCTTTAACTCTAATTAATTTATTGTATGTGATATTATTATAACATAAATATAGAACTCACTCCTGAAACACAGAGCGGTAGGCAGAGATTTTGGCGCAACACCTCTTTCGCTTCTTCTACATTCATACATCTATCTACGCATATATATCCGGCGGTTACGAGATGTCCTTATATCGCATTTCTTTAGGACGTCACTAATTTATCGATATACTTTTCTGGGACGTTCCTTAAAAACATATGATATTATCATTACAATATTATAAATTACGTATTATATGTTCCGTGATTGAAAAATTTAATTGCAGACCGTTCATTTAAATGGTTTTTTTCTGTTTAATTCTTTTTTTAAATCTGACATGTATATTTAAAATATAGTAAAAGTATAAATACATAACTTACATAGCAAACTGTCGTCTCATGTTATATTCTACGTATTCCACCACAGTGGTACACAAACAGCTGTCGTTTATTTCTCTAATCTCGCAAAATATTTCCATTCCATTTAAGACCTTAATGCACTTTGATCTATATTGATCGTATCGGGCTTACATTCGCGTCGGCGGCATGAATCATCCGTAATAAGCGTTTAATGGACAAGTAAGTGATAACGTTTAAATGCTCAAGCTATTTACGATTGCAGTGATCAACATAAACCTTAATAACTGGTTCGAACTAAACCATGTCAATACGATAAAGCCGACGCGTTGCCTCTTTGAATTTATTATTTGTGAAGAAGTTAATACCTAGTTAATTTTTTTTAATCCTTAACTTTAATTTGACACATGTAGCGTCTTCGAAATTAATTCAAAATAACTGAAATAAACTCTTTATATGTTTCCCTAGAGGCTCAAAATCTTGAGGGAATATAACATTTTCATATAAAGGTTCGTTTCTTTCATTAAGTATATTGCCAATCTAGACAAATCTCAGGGCATGAGTGGAAGGTGGTGAAATTTTATTTGGGAAGGTAAATTACTGAATAAAAAGGTTTCTAGTCGGCAAAGCTTTTGATATCTTATTTAATCAACCTTTTTTCGTTCGATACTGATATAGCTAAACTCAATTTATTTATTAAAAGACGAAAAACGCTACCACAAACACAGACGCCTAACCTAGAAGAATTTGCAGCTATGGCTGTTTTGTCTTCTTCTTCTTGATGTCAATCTATGACTGGCCTCTCCTCAAATTGTTAAGTATGTGTAGCTATTTATCCGAAGAAAAAAAATACTTTGAAGCCAATTAACTTACCATGTTAAACACACCGTACTGTGATGTTTTTTTTTGTTTTAACACTATATTCTGGTGGTCCTGTGTATTCTTCTGCTATTGCTGTTATTGAAAATATACTACTTTTTTAAGCAGAGAGTGTACTTCCTCCTTAAAGGCCGGCAACGCATCTGCAGTTCCTCTGGTGTTGCGGATGTCCATG
>DWLR01005712.1:0-10686 GCA_018246295.1 Papilio alexanor hazarajatica
ATTGTTTTATTATTTGTAGTAGTAGTAGATAAGAAGTAATGTTTTGGTTAACAAAACAATTTTACTAACTGAAAAATTTTGATAGTCATGTATTTTTCTAAACCGTGATGTCGTACACTAAAATAATTCTTCCCATTAAACATCCCTACGAGGGTAATAAATTCTATAAATACTATTTTAGGACGCTATCGAAAGGACAAAAAATCTCGTCCCCAACACGCGACCGGTAAGTTGAAATTCTAAACACGTGTCCAAGTGTTTTTGTGCCGTCTGTTTTCGCAGAACGGTGCAGGTTTGAAATTTTGTTGCCACGATGATAGATTTTGGTTTCCCATAGCTATTTGCGGTGAATAAACGAATTAATGAAGTGGTGGCGGAAGAGTAAATGATGTTTCAAGATTTTAGGTAACTACCTATTTAACTAAATCAAAGAAAACAATCGATATCTAATTCGAATGATTGAAATATCAAAGACTTAATGGTTAAGGATACGTTCTTCGAAAATTGAAGCCGTGGCCGTGATTTCGGCTATTGTCGTGATATATATAATAAATACATATAATTAATGACTTTGGTATTCGATGTTTAACTACAATTAAATATAAGTTATGATATTGTAAATAATATTTTTAATACGTTTTAATTTTACAGATAATTTAAATACTGCCAGTGGAGTCAATATTATGACACAAGCGACCGAAATCAATCCTGACAAAACACAACATGCTTATTTAAAAAACAAACGCAGATGGGGTGTGGGTGCTAAAAGTTGATATTTGTTCGGGACAAGTTTTACGGCAGAGGACGTCCGGCGAGCCGCGGTATTCAGGCGCCACTCGCATTAGAAAATCCGATACCAGAATCCAATTGTACATTAATGGAACATAAAAATATTTACCGTCACATAAATTACTCTCTAAAGGAGCCGATGAATTCTCGAATCTACGACTTTAATGTTTTATTACTAATGGATGTCGCCCAAACTCTATAATTTCCACATAAAAATTTATAACATTGGACCTCATCTAAAATTCGTTTTCTTTTTTCCTAGAATCGGTAAATCACATCTTGATATTCTCGAAGGTGTATTGTAATTTTTGGGTCATGCGTTTAACGAAACCTAAAAACATGCCGAATAAATGGACGTATATGGTAAACAGGCATTTAAGTGAAATAAAGCGTTTTCAAATCACCCTCGTGACAATAATTTGGCCCACGCCTTGTCCAGAGCTCGGGACGCGACAAAGCTTCCACATCGCGAGTGATTTGGAGGACGCCCAGGAATAATGATATAGGTCCCCGAGGACCGGTACAATGCATTGGGGATAATAATAGTTGTAGATTTGAAAGTAATTTGAATATGAATGGCACCCTCCCGCGCGCTCCTCATAATAACAAATATGAAGTGTTGCCTTTATACACACTCCCCCGATGATTTTGACTCCGGCATAACGAATGGCGCTCCCAATTGTTATTATACGTTTATTAATTATAGTTTAGAGCCCTGTTTGGAACAACTTCGATACTGTTTTGATTTAGGCGTGTTTAAGTTATTCTTATAATATTAACATTGGTTTTGAGTTTAACGAGGAGCTTTGCATGTAGTCGCAGTCTCATGTCAGATCCAAATATATCAAAGGGTAAGTTAACTGTCTAACAAACTTTTTTTGAAAATATTTTGTAAGTAAATATAAAAAAAAAACATTATTAAGGTAGTTGTTATGGCAATTTTAATGAGTACATCCCAAACTTTGTTACTGTCCCAAATCAATTTAAAATAGGTTGAAATTTTGTAAAAGACAAAGCAAACAAAATCGCGCGGCACAAATTACCTAAAAGCTCACAACTCAACACCCCAAACGTCCGAGCGCGCCATAAATTTAGATGTATTCATACAGACAGTCGGACGTCCAAAACAAACAGCAGCACTTTTAAACAGGGGACACAAACTAATTTGCATATGGAAAAGCATCACTCTCTATCTGTAGGGAACGTGTGTGTAAAAATTTGGCCGTCGATCGATAGCTATCTACTTCGGCTCCAGCGGTCTGCGAGCGGAGCGAACAGACTCCTGGTCGTTTAATTTTTTAACACAAACTCGCTTGCCTACGCGTTATATCAATGTTAGGATCTTATCTTTTATAGGGGAGAAGGATCTAATCCGAATAATATATTCTCTAATCTTTTTTATCACAATCTTTGAATGTAAAGGAATGTTTTAATCGCATCTATGTTTATATGTTAAATTTCTATTCTTTAATTGTTGAGGTTTTGATTTCTATCAAAAACTTATAGGAGGAATGAATGAAAGGTTGATTTGCTTTGCACAAAAACTACATATACATATACTGCATATACTAAATATACATGGATAACACAAGTCGCATGCAAAAGAAATTTTACTAATGGAAGCGACGTAAATAACCTATACAACAAGCTGTCACTTCCAGCATCAGTCGCAATGACAGTGCCGTCACCTCGCTCGAATAGACATTGCAATTTGGTTGCGTTACTCGCTACGACAGGGATGTTTCAATCGACCTAAAATGCTGTGGCTTGTGCCTATTTTTTTTTTTTGCAAAGCGAGATAAATGTTTATATAATTTAATAGTATATTTTGTTTACCAAAAACTTTATAAACTACTTTTACAAAATGAAATATTCGGAAGAGATAATATAAGAAAAAGAGTTATTTAGAGACTCATTCGCTATGCAGGCGCGATGTCTTAGTGTTCGTGTGAGCTTCTTTTATGTTTCTCAAATCGAGAGAATCGATTAGAAAAAATACCCTTTTTGGATCCGACAGCAAAGAAAAATCCATAGTTCAGACTATACAAATTGAATAGGCAGAAAATGCAACTGTTTATACTGATTTTTTTCTCCGGTTGTCTTTCAGTTAAGGAATACATCGGAGCAAATATGTAAACATATCATTTAGAAAGCACATAGGAATGACAACCACAATTTTCATTTAATGTGATTACCATCTACAGAGTAAGATGTTTGCAATAATTAGTTTAATATTCTTTTAATATTAGATGCCGAACTACTTTAATTTAAACATTTACGAGCGTAAGCTGGAACAATCCGAGAACTCCTTAATTACACAAGTGTCTTGAATTTTTTCATCCAAGAATTTATCTCGACGTAAGACGTTGTTAAGGCTCCATTAACCAAACGTGCCGGGTGTCACGTCGGGAACACGCCGCGTGTTCCCTCACGTCGCCTGTCACGTCATCCTTTGCCTATCACGCTGTATGACAGACGCGTGATTACCCACGTAACGTTCTACTAACTAGTGAAATATTCCAGAAAAACATTCGGCCACACCAGTTCAAATGACATACATACGTGTGTATGAATTTGTGACAACAAAACGCTTTTCATAAACCCTGACAGATTTGATATGATACGTCTGTTTAATATTTGACTCTAAATCTTAAGTCAGAATGATATTGGTTTTTTTTAATAAGATAACGTTAGTACTGATATATTATGTGAAATGTCCATTTCAGCTTATGATCGTTCACAGCTGGATATAAGCTTTCCCGATTGATTGCATTATTGGGGGGGAAATATGCCATAATCGCCACGCTTGGCGATCGCAGTATGTTCCGCCGTACTAAGATAAGGACGCTGCCCGTCCTCCGGTGGTCTTTACATCCGACACAAGACAGACATGTTCATGCACACAAATGTTTGTCCTGGTTGGGAATCGAACCCATGACCTGCGGCGTGAAACGCGCCAACCGGCCAGTCAGTATGTTAAATGTAATGAAAGTTTTTCCTCGTTTGCGTAGTAAAGACAGACTCACTGCTGAATTCTGATACCTATTAAAATTTAAATACTGTTAGAAATAACAAACAAAAATCTTCAAATAAAAATACTGTTACCGAGATGTGTCAGAGAAACACAAACCGAATGCAAATAATTGCCGACGCCCCTAAGCAAAAAAAAATATCATTTTGCTCTCGAAATTGTCACGTCCGTCGGATTTGACGCGTGGCGCGCGATTACTCCCGCACGTGTCGCGCGGCCCTAACAAGTGAAGTCCTTGTGCCCGGCGAGCTCATATGCACTGATTTTTGCCTGTTGGATCATTATTTTGTTTTTCTACACCAATATTATAAAGAGAAAATATTTGATTATTCGTTTTTTCCCTATAAACTAAAAAAGCACTGTACCATTTTTTTTAATCTTTTTATTTATTTTTTTTCATTCCATTCCAACTTTACTGAGTAAAACGATACAATCAAAATCGCTTCATTAAATAATAGCTATTTGTGATATTTATTTATTTAGACAAGAATTATAATTATAATTTCTTTTTGAAAATAATTTGAATTTTAATGAAAAGTGTAGGTTTTGTATGTATCTAATTTAATATACTCTTCGTTATGTACTCGTAGTTCAAAGAAGTCCATTTAGCGAGCGTGAAATAAATCAACTTCGATATCATGAGATCTGTGTAAGCACAGGCCGGGACCATCAATCAAGCCAGCCAGTTCAGCCATCAGAACTATCGTTTGGTTAATCTAATGGTGTCTCCGCAGCTCCTGAACCGTGCGAAATTAATAATATACTGATGAAATGGAGCCATCGTAAGCATAGGCAAATTGAATTGTATTATATCAATAAATCTATAGAGCAAGGTGAAAGTAGAGAGATTCCTTGTTTCCGAGATTTTTCTTCTCTATCCGACGTCGCTAATTCGACAGATGTGACTGACCCATTGAAATTTCAGCCTTCTATAGTGTGGAAACAAAGTAAATATATTTTATTGTATAGACATTTTTTTTATAAACTTCGCTATTTTTGGGTGATGTAATTTGCATTAATTTATTATTGCAATTAGACTAATTAGACTAATTAGATAGAATTTTAATGAAAAGCTAATCAAAATTCGAGCACTCTTTTTTATTTATTTTCGTGTATCCTTATTCGGTTAAGACGGCGCGGAACTTATTTATCTTATTCACAAATCTCTGTGTTTCATTGCTCTGTGTTTCCAAGGAGAAATTCGGTCTAAATCTATCCCTTGTCTTGATTAGATAAGTTTAACTAAATTGATTGGCGCTCGGGCTCAGTATTATACGTGTAAATTCCTCTCTCATATATAATTTACTTATACTTTACATCAGCACTGGTAAATGGTAACTTTGTTAGGTTAAATATTTCATTCAATATTTAGTGTAATTTTATTTATCTCGTTCTTGTTGTTATTCTTATTATCAGTCTCTGGGATCACGTTGACTAATAGTTTACTTACTAAGTTACTGACTAATAGTTTAGCTATATGAAAAGTTATTAATATTTCACAATGAACTTTATTTTAGTACAGTCAGCTAACGCTTAGTGCCAACGCAGTGTGATGATGATAGTAGTCTATCATCATCACACTGCGTAACAATCATATAATAATTGTGGTTGTCCTATAAGTAACATAAATTTTTATTTGAGGGCCCCTGTTTGTGTTTAAGGGAGTAGGTATGTTGAAAGTAAACTTATTGTTAACTAGGAGAGGCCTTATGGCACTCCATCCGAAACACGTTATAGCGACACTTTTCTTACTATTCGTAACTCTTGAGTAGTAATTTTTGACCATAATATTACAAAGTGAGATAGTTTTCTTTGCATTTTTACCGCCTCTAGTATGGGGAGTGATAGGAAAAATTGTTTGAAACAATTCCTGCCGCTAAGTTTCGTCATCGCACAACTCGACAAAACGCCAATACTATCTACACCGTCTCGGTCATCGGCTCGGTTTTCGCGAACTTTTCTGACTCGTACAGCCGCGTTGTGGAATGATCTGTCCTCGGCGATATTTCCAAACCAATATGACTTAGGGTCCTTCAAGAAAAGAGCGTACTCCTTTCTAAAAGGCCGGCAACGCATCTACGATTCTTCTGGTGTTGCGGATGTTCATGGGCGGCGGTGAACGCTCTTTTGGGCGACTCGTTGCTCGTTCGCCCCCTTCTTCTATTAAAAAAGCTTGAGCTATAAGGCATTATCAGTCTGTTTAAAAGGGATTAGGATGCTAATCATGGGTTGATCAGTAGCTTTATTTAGAGTTTTGTAAACTAATTTCTTTTTTAATTTTGTTTGTATATTGAAGTCGAAATGTAGAAGTTTTTTAATTGTATCTAAGTAAATTTTGAAGTATTAGATACGAGAAGCAGTCATTTTGCGCCTTAATCGATTTGTTTCGTATCAATAGGCTCATCGAAGTTCAAAAAGTTCTTAATGAGCTCGTTATAAACTTCTCAGGGCGTCTAACAATTAGGTTATTTAATTTAATGGCGGAAGCGTTAATAATAGAAAACGACTTTTTAAATTATTAACGAGTATCCGTTATGTGTATGCAAAAATTAAACAGTGTTAACTGCCTGAGTTTGTCAATAATAACTAAACTTCGTAATTGTTTTTTTTTTTATGAAATTCGACAACCATTGCTATTTTTAATGCTAATTTATGATAATATATTTCCAGTATGTTTTTGAACTTTCATTACTCGAAGTAAAGGCAAAAACAGAATATGTTAATTAAGATGCGTTTGCAATCTGCAAAGTTGTTGGAAACACCTATATAACGTAACCTTTTATTTGGATATTCTGATGGATATCTGAATATGGTCGAGATTAAATTACTCATTAGATATTAAACGTAATATTCAAAAGTGTATTTGTTTAAATCAATGTAATAAAGTAAATATTTAAATTGTAATAGTTATTTAATCCGCGACGTCCTCTCATAACTAGCGCCAAGTCACGAACAATTCTCACGAGCTCTCGATGGGGTCCCTTAATTAATTGGCGGCGACTTTTCATTTGTCGACAGTTCCGTAGGCGGCCAGCCCCCGGACAATTACAACGGCTCTGTTAAAAATTCGAGGCACGCACACAGCACGATGTTAAGTGATACCGCGGGTTTGACGAAACAAATTAGGATCCGATTGTATTCGCATTGCGAACTTCGAGTTTGATGATTCATATTTTTAAGTTGTGTTCCATTGATGTTGTATATTATTAATTCACTTATATAATCAATACAAGTACGTGGTACAAGACGTAATGATTTTTATGATTCTGAACTGTGACTATATTACCAACATATTTTTTTTGAGGTCGTCTTGTCGTGTGTAACATGTCTTGTATCATCGCCTAAGATATAGTAAAATGTACAGGGTTAGCAGGTTCAAATAGATTTTCGAGTTTAATCTACAAATTTTTTGCCCTATACCTTCTCTTAATATATTGGCACGGCAGGAGACAAATTTAAAATACACATGTATACGTTTAAGTTTATAGGATAGTTAAGATGTTAGAAATAATTTTTAAATAACAAATAAAGTACGAAATATAAATGAAGTAAAAAATATCAATCAGTTTTGTTATAAGCAAATAAAATGATCAATAAATTTACGGTGGTTCAAATTTACGGGAACAGTATTTTAGAATGAATGAGCTCTCGTAAACTTGGCTTAGAAAATTTCGCAAGCTCTTTGCATAAAGCAAGCATAAATACTCGAGCGTACTGTCGATAAGACTGCGCGCACATTGCAGGCGTATTAGCATAAATTAAATTCAGGTAAACTTACCACTAATGTACCATCTAAAGAGTAAAGGACACTATCCTACCTGAAAATAAATAAGAGGAAAAAATTGGATTCGCTGCATGTGGTGCTGAAATGTGGATTATTTGATGCTAATGGATGAAACAGTTGTTTAATATTTTACTGATAATTTTCCGTTGACGAACTAATTCCACGTAGCATCAGTTGTTTAAATATTTATACCGCAACGACCGATGTGTCATGTCACAATTGAAACTGTGAATGACCTCTGTGGTTGCAATTTATTTAAATTAATGTAAAATAAATATTTATGTTATTTTCGATAGCAAATTAAAAATTAATAGATATCCCACGTAATATTGGGAACTACAGCTCGGAAGCTCGTTAAATGAGTATAAACTCGTGTTCAGTTTGAACAGTGGTTTTGAGTCAAAAAGGAGAATTTTTCCAATTTGGAACTAAGATCATGTTGTCGGTGGATTTAGAACTGTACATGATTATTTTTTATTTTTATTTACTTTAGATTAGTGATGGCCACTTTGTTATTTTGTAAGGATTTGGTATTTTTGTTTCCGAAGTACTTTCTATTCCTACTGATTTATTCTTAATGTTAGAGTTTGCTGGAAACTATTGCCATTTTTAGTTGCAAAATTCTAGAATAATGTAACAAAATTGTTTCGGCCAGCAGTCTCTGACTTGTTAGTTTATCAATATCCTATCTATGAAATACTTTTGCCTTTTGTCGAATTACATTTTTCTCTCCTTTGGATAAAACAATCAATTCGCGTCCGCCCCCGCCCCCGCGCCTCGTGCCGGCGAGCTCCACATTTCACGGCCGGTCTGCGTTTAATGGCCGGGTGGTTCCCCGATAATTTTATTATTGGTGAATTTTTTCCTCTCTGCCGATGACGTCGTGGAGCGGGCTTTATTGAAATAAAAATAATAGCACTAGTTTCGCATTAAAATTATCGCTCGGGGTCCTTTTAATGGCGTCTCGCTTTTCCCTAATCAAGTTTTAAATTAAAATTGTTGATTGTCCGCCCCGTCTTGAAATATTCGAGACTTTATAGTCCATTGAGTGTGTTTTAACGAGGAAAATTCCACAGCACGGGTAAAAAATAGAGTTATAATTTTTATCGTATTGATCTCACAGTATATTTTGTTGAGGCTTAGTCTTATAATTAGTCGCTTTTTTATGAATCATACCAACGGTCCGTCAGCGTTATTTTATGATTAATTTAAAATACAGGATTAGGTTGCTATCAAAAGATTTATTCATATTTTATTGATAGATAAATGTTTGAATATAATTGTGGTTAACTATATTTTATTAAATGATTAAAATCTCCAGTAAGTACATATTTATCCGTCTAGAAGTAAATTTAGATAAAACTATAAGGTGAAAATATATATGAATTGGCGTAACATATTAGCGTAGGCACTAACCATAACGTTCTGCTCGTAGCACTTCAACAAAATCCGTAAAACAATCAAGAACTAAAATTGATGTCAACCGATGATTTACTAGTATCGTTCCACTTTTCGTTGAACGTTAATATCTCGAGTTATCCAATTTTCCTGCCATCCCATCGAGCAAACGTCATAGAGTAATGAATTTGTTTCAGTGATTATCTGGGTTACAATTTTATTTCATCAGACATCGAGGTCACGTTATATTTATGTGCATATCATGATTATAAATTTAACTCAAACATGATTATAAAAAAATAATGAGAATGATATTCCTCCTTCGTACACTTCTAACTACTACACTTATAACGTCTTAAATTGTCAAAATGCTTAGTAATGTGTATTACTCATAGGAAAAGATATCGTATTTAATTATTGTTGCTACCATTTTTAATTCAGTTTTGAAACAAATTGTTCTTTTAAAAGATATCGATTTAAGTAAATTGTAAAGCTATCAAATTATAGCATATAAACACCACACCGTACTTTTCTCCATGAATATTAAATACGTTTAACTATATTTCGTTTATAACTGTTTTTCAAGAAGGTTCTTATTTCATTGGAATAAGGTCACTTTTATAGAACTGCTAAGTTACTTTTAAAATATTTGAAAAATATAAAAGGGTAAAAAGTAAATTGTGTGGGTTCGTACAATGAAATAAAATGGATGAACGATCGGATCCTTAACAATAGTAGGGTTCAAATCGATTAATACGGCGATAATGGTCTTAAGTTACATAAACCATGAAATAGCAGTGGTTCGGGAAATGATTCAGGCAATATGTTTAGTAAGTTTTAATTTTATGTTTTATGGAACGTAGTAAAGGAAATTTTCTCTTTTTTGATAAAACTGATCGAGTTACTAAACTGTTTAACGTACGGTTCTTTCGAAGATAATGTATTTATCTTGCAAGTTACAAGCGCATGGTGACCCTAGCGACCCCATGGGCTGTTTGCATCGATTAATCTCCTTTACTTAACCCAACCAAATAACGAATTAAGGATTACTTTGCTACTTTCTACATTTGTTACATGCTTATTATCGATGTTGTGGAGATGTTATAACAATATGCTTTTTTGCTCCTAGACTTCAAAAAATTCACTATTTATACTTATTTAAATTTACTTTGATTGGTTTTATTTCAAACCTTTGCATATTTTTTTATTCGCTTCATTCTAAGTGTAGTTATTAAGAATTTCATGTTGTTCTATAACAAACAATACTAAAGCTTGTTAAAAAGCGAATCTCTATCTGCCTTTGAAATTTTAAAAGACGTAAAGTTACGTTTTTTTAGTTAAGACGCTTTCATCTAAATTAGGCACAACATGAAGTGCTAAATAAAGAGAGGCATTTAATATTATTTGACCTTAAGCTCCATCAATCTTCGGCCCAGCTTTAACTCAATTGACATCTTAAACGTTTGCACAATTTTACACGAGCGGAGCTCGGAGCGTTGTCAATAAAAATTATACTCCCAATGCCGCACAAAGCGTTGTTATAAATCATTCATAGTGTTCAACACTTAAAGCGAATCGATTCAAAAACAACCCACATTGAATCGTAAACAATTAAATACGCGATAACAATGGCCGTCGCACAGAAAAGTGAGGTGCAAGATAGAAGCAAAATTTAAAAAAAAAA
>DWLR01005713.1:0-10685 GCA_018246295.1 Papilio alexanor hazarajatica
AAGTCGTCGTCACGCGGTGGATAGTTCGCTCTAACGGGAGTGCACGAATATGGCGCCGGTTAGGGAATAGACCACCCGTACGTTCTAAATACAAGTGATGGAATTAAGGACGATGTAAGGAAAGGTGAACGAAAAAGTTTTTATTGTAGTCCTGATTTGATAGACATTCACATCATACACACGCTTTATAGACGCGTTAATATCGCTAAAGTTAATTAATAAAACACGTGATTGATCACGTTCATTTAGTTTCATACTACGAGCATCTTGGTATGAAAATAAATAAAAAAAATCAGTGAAAAATTAATGATCTGTCCCCAGTAGAATTTCCAAACCAAGGCGACTTAGGGATCTTTAATAAGAGATCATACTCCTTTCTTAAAGGCCGGTAATGGATGTGTTGTGGATCACATGGCGTTAAGCAACCCTTATTCTAAAAAAAAAAATACTTTTTCACTATGCTCATTTAGGTAACCCAAACAGGGTCATAATATCTTCGGAAGGTCTAGTTTCTGTCTTAAATGTCTTAATGTCTAATTCACTAGTGATGCTATAACATATAGTCTTCAGATAGAGGCATAAATTTTGCCAATTATATATTTAAAAGACCCTTGAATTATTTTTAAAGGGTGCAAATATTTTTTTTTATCTTATCTGCTGTCATTTTCTAATGTTTAAAAGTATTCTTAAAAACAGTTGCACATCTGCAATATAAAAATATTTGGTCTTATACTCAAAGAATGGAAGCCGTTAAAATACAATACCCATACCAGCTGGCTAACACAACCACGGAAGCGCAATGTTGTCCAAAAATGGTTCTTTTATATTCCCCATAAATAACCGAGGAGGGTGCTCAAACAATTACTTTTTAGCGAAGATGCTTGTGTTTGCGTATCACTCTGCGCCCGATTGTGCAAGGTTCATTAATGCCGCAGTATACATTCTTCATCAGAGTTATGATGTCAATACCTAGTAGCAGTCTGCCAACTTTTGTGGAGTTTTCGCAGTTGGCCTATATGTACTTGTGTGTTACAAAAGTTTTTTTTTTTAAAGCAAATTTTTAATTGACCGAAAAGTATTTTTATTTAAAAACATCTTAAGGTGTACAGTATAACTATATTCCGTACGAAACCAAAAATTAATAACATGTAAATTATTAATAAAGTCTATATTTTCATTATTTTTAATTAAGTAACGAATTCATTATATCATTTTCTTCATATACGCACAAGTAAATATTATCTTAAAAAGAATATTAGCCTTCACTAAAAAGCTTAGGACCGTTATTGTTTCTTTAGATTAGGTGCGTAGAACCGTCAGTCAATGAACTAGCTCCGTCTGTCTTTAGGGTTAAGGTGATAAGTTTGAACATTTCTAGATAGGTCACCGCCACCTCATTGGCGGGTCTGAACTCGTTACACCTTGTTCTTTTTGTTGCCAATATATTTTTTTGACTAAGCCATGTTATCTCAGGGCAGCTTATTTTTAAAAAAGAAAGTAAAGGAAATTAAACACATAAACATAGCTTGTTAAGATTTTTTAAGTAACTAGATTTAAGACTAGACAATGCTCCTTTTATCTTTATTAAAGACATAAGGAGTACCCGCAAGGAATACCCGACGAGCATGCGTAGATATATGCACGTAGAAGAAGCAGGAGAGATATACCAGAACCACGCCAAATGGAAATCCGTATTCTCTGCCTACCCCTCTAGGTTACGGACGTGAGTGTTATTAATTATTATTAATTGTAAAGGTTACAGTACCTCTTTAAATTATGTTGCTAAATTTAAGTCGACTTACGTGAATAAACCGATGGTAAACTATTTGCTTTCTTATGCCAATGTGGTATTGCATTCGTGGGATTTTAAAATTCACCGCACCCCATTAAACTAATAATGTAATTTATTTTATTCTTTAGACAAAAAAAACACTACAATTTAAATTGTACTGATTATGTGGCCACAGATATTTGCAAATATGTGAATATCGACACAAATTAAGCACAATTCGTTGAAATTATAACTAAAATAATTTTTATACGTATGAATTTCTTTAATTTGGTCGTTTATTTTAAGCTTATAGAAATATTAAGACTTATATGATCTGTCAACTACATATAATAAATATCTATTATTAAAAGTTTAAGATATATTAATAATCGATTACTATAAATCTAATCTTTATACGATTTATAAATGTACCGGGTTCAAAAGTATGAATCTTCATACATTCCATTCACAATACGTGCAAATTGGGTCGCAGTCATTCCGCGTGCTCAAATTTATTATACAAACTTATGGGTCAATGACCGAGCGTACGAAATCGGCGATCATATGGTGCGAGGTCGCCAAACTGAGATGGCGTTAGCAAGGTCATTCGGAACCAGAAGACTTCGAGTAAAAACACACTTCACACAGGTGTTCATGAACAAAGATTTAAATAACAGAGTCGACATACTTTTTCTTTTGTTAGATTTTTTTACGACTTTACTTTGATGTTTATTAAAAATAAAATTAATTAAAATTATTTTATCACTAAGGAAAGATTAAGGTACGGTTTTATTAATTAACTTTCATCACTGTTAAATATATAATTTTGCAGAAAGTTAAAAAATATATCGATTTTGTAAATAGCAGTTTCTTTAAAGCAAAAAATTTTAATGTGTTCATTCTATACTTCTATTTAAGACCCTATGTTCAAAACATAAGTCGACCAACTTTACTGTTAAATTGATAATGAATAAAACTGTTAAATTACTTGAAGCATATCTTAACTACTTGTCTGAACCATTATTTGGTCCGGCGATTGCTGTCACAGAATTGTAATAAATTGAAGTAGTCCTTGGACATTATTAACGTCCCTTGGCAGTAAGCAAGAAGCGTGATTAATTATTGTGGACACAACAGACAGACGGACAAGCCAATTCGGGTTAACGCAAAGTTCAGTGACTCGGTACAGGCAACGCATGACTGAGGACACCCCATGCAGTGATGCATATTCGAGTGACGGTACACGAATGTCTTTGGTAACAATCTGGCTATAAAAATATTGCGTGTAGTAAAATGCTATAAAAAGAGAATGTAATTTATGTACGAATTGAATTAATAGCCGTCATAATTATTTCAACAATAAATTATATACATGGGACAGGCTGGACATTACATTGAAGGGCTTAAAGAGCCTCGAGAAAAATCATTGAGTAAAGTAACGGAACTTCTTTTAACTAAAATTTAAAATTAATCAGTACTCAAAATTATTGTTCCCATACCAGCCATCTGTAACAATTCATGTTGTGTTAAACTAACCGTGTAAATTTTGCACGAAGCGTACAGAGTTAATAGGGTTGTTGTGAAATTTTAAATAGTTTTTATACAATAAATAAAAACTGAGATGTTGTATGTACATATGAAAGTTTGTTTAGTCTATTATTAACACCGTTAATATTAATTTCAGAGGATTCAACTATTTTTGGATGTATATATCTATAACTATTTAGGTTGTCGAAGTTTATTGGAATAAAGAAAACTATCACGTACATTAACCCATTAGATGTTGGCATGGAAAGGAATAGTTAATCGCATGTATTTAAACGTATCAAAGGGATGATGTGCGAGAAATGACAGTACCAGAAATTAAAAAAAAATTGCACCGACTTAACCACGTGAGTTAAAAAGGACCACCTAACCACGTGACATAGTAAAAAAATTTAAAAATGTACAAATTATATCATAAAATTTATCGACAATATTTTATTTTGTGTTGTTTCATCAAAGGACCCTAACAGGATCATTAGTTAACTATTTTGATTTAAGAGCAAGACTTCATCGCCCGATATAATTAAATAAAAGCGAGTCGCGTTACTTTTCAAATTTAATACTTAAACGTATTGTTAATAGGTGCAGTTTGCATTGCCGAGAGAGGTTATCCCAAGGAAGTGCTTTAGGCGCCCTCTTATTAACGAGGTCATGACTCAGCGCCTTCCCGGCGCCTATCATTTTCGCAAACCGACGACACCACTCTGCAACGATTCACTCGCTCTCCCTAGGGAACCAAACAATCTATTTCCATTCTTTTGATATGTAAATCATCCTCCGTAAAGCAGAGGCTGTAATGAAATTTCTTTACGTCCAAGTCACGTATACTTCTGAGCAGTCTCAGAACATCGCATTCAAGCGTATCCTAAAATTATACGATAAGTAAAATTTCAAATAAACTTCGGATTGTTAACAGACTAGGTGGAAATCTTCAAAATAAGACTTAATTCATTTATTCCCAGTGAAATTATGACGCGTGATCTCGCATTAATTATGCAGATTTTGTCGAAACTTCCTCAGCTAAATGCGTCGTCGCATCGTCGTGTAATTACGCAGCTTCGTGTCTAATTCTACAACTGTATATTTCCATGTTTCAGGATATTTAACTTAAATAACCATTAAATGCATTTAAAGGAAATAATTGCCATTGTTTGCACTGACAATTCCTGTAAGTGATATCATTTTAATTATAATTAATTAAATTCATTTAAGGAGTATTTTGTAGTAAATAGACTTATTGGTTGATGCAAAACTATCACTCAACAAATGGTTGCTACCGTAGTTACTTTATTTTAATAATTTCAGTGTTTTATTGAGTATATTGATGTTTTAATCATTTGAGTAGATATAACGCACGACGCTCGTCTCTCACCAAACTTATTCCATTCAAATTGCCAAAAGTCTAATGGTCAAGAACTCGGACTACCGCTCATGAATGAGGTTGTGGGTTCGAAACCTAGCGCCATTTGACTATTATCGCTTCCCGTATCCTTGACAAGCTTTAAGTTTAGTTGGAATGGTATAAAAAATACTAAAATATGGACGACTTTTATTATTTTCCGTTGCTTTTTACGGTTACATTTTCTAATTTTATTTAGACTATACAAAAGTTGCAATAGTACATAGAGTTCATTACTGTATCGTAAAAGAAAACTCGGTGCGCATATTCCAGCGATAAATCTTTTATTAAGAGGTTTACGCCATGTCCCTATCGACCCGCAAGGACATCGGTTATCTTGCGGATGCGGTAAATTACGTAAATTAAACGTAAACCATTATATTTGGAATATTTATTGCTTCGAACTACGGTCGGATTGGTATCTTAAGCTAAAGGTATTTAAGAAACAATTACAATATACACCTTCTATATTGTTATTTATATCTATATCTCTCATCTGCCCTGCCCTTTTCCCACTTACGTAGAGTTGGCACAGTATGTGCTACTCTTCCATATATCCTGGACTCTACTGTAGTTCATACTGTAACTGGTTTTGGCTATAGTTTTACGGCCGGCCGCCTGCCTGACGCCAACCCTCCTTGGGAATATATATACTTATATAAGGTATTTAATATGACATAAAACAGCACAAAATACACTAAATTTGAATTGAATTGATTGGATTGATTCTTCCAGAAGTTGAGAGTTCTGCTGCAGCCTGCGCTCGAAGTTTAAGTGCTAATGTTATATATTGATTTGTTTCACAGAAGATGTAAGCAGTCCAACATTGGACTCAGGTTCAATGGGTATACCACCAATTTTGTTTTTCGCACATAACTTATGTAGTATATCATTATCAAATAACAAAGATTTATAAAATGTAAATAAATTAATTTAAAATTATTTAAGACATGTTGATGTCAAACGTCAAAAAGTGTTACACACACACACACACACGCACGCACGCACGCACGCACGCACGCACGCACGCACGCACGCACGCACGCATGCACGCACGCACGCATGCACGCACGCTCGCACGCACGCATGCACGCACGCACGCACGCACGCACGCACGCACGCACGCACGCAGGCACACACACACATGCACATATATATATAACGTGTTTTTTAACAAAAACAAAACCGACTTCAAATTTTTACAATTCTAGGGATAAGAAATACAAAAAAGCTTCATTTACAATATTAGTTGCCATAGTATTTTAAACAATAACAACTTTTTCACATATTATATATTATCGCATTTCATATACGTGGAATCAAATTATAAAAAATTCAGCGAAGAAAATAAGAAACGAACGCGTGCGAAGCCGCGGGCAATACCTACTTTTATTTGTCAGTCATATATTGCCTCGTTACGACTCATTACAAATCCATTAAACCGAAACAGGGCTAGTCTTAAGTCTACCAACATGCCAATTGGGTATATCTTCGGACCCCAGTGCCATTCATGCCAACTTGCGAATGTCCTCATTTTCAACATTTTTTTTTAATAACAAACATAAATAAATACAATCAAATTGAGAACCTTCTCTTTTTTTTTTTGAAGTCCGTTAAAAAATAAAATGTGATCGGCAACATTAATGTAAGGAGAACGTCTAGGTAAAAAAATTGAACGTGCAAAAATCACTTAGACTCTACCCTCTCTCCCTAAGTGATATCTGCACAAAGAATCTATATCATCTTAATTAATTTTACAACTTTTTTTTTTTAATAATCAGACTTTTGCAAAGGTTACATTTTCGTGTTGGCCATGTTAAATTGCCTTTCAGACATCAATTTTCGCCAGAAATGTATTAAAAGAAGCTCGATTAACGTCAGTTCGTTTGACAAATTGGTGTACAGTGCGCCAGAGTAATATATTGCCAATTGGAAAATGCATAAAAAAGTTAATCTCTTTTATTTTCATACGACACTGATATTTATGACATGATACCGAAAATCATTTTCAATGCAATAACTGAAATATTTAATTTGCAAATATTTATTATATAGCTGCCACATACCTGTTTTTCATATTTATGTTCGAAAACGACAACATTTTTATACGATTAGAATTACTGTAGTACTTTTTAGTGTTGACATATTTGAGATCTAAAGTTCATGTTAAAAATTTAACACCAAACCCAGAAATGAAGGAGTACTAAAAAAAAATTGAGTTCACATTAAAAAAATTAAACTTTTTGAATAAATTTTAACAAACAGCGGTGAAATTTTTGAAAGGCGTCTTTATTGAAGACAGAAACCATTAAACGCAGTTGCGGTTAACGACTTTTGAATGTGATTAAAGTAAAACATCATCAAACAATCTGTCAACAGTTGTTTATATTTTAAACATAAGTTAATTAATGTCTTAATAAAAGGAAAGTTTTGCTTTTCTTCTCTAATAAAAAAGAACAAATGGCATTCTGATATAATTATGTACACAGTACATACATACAATTTTGGGATAAAATTTAAATTTTGAATGTAAGGGTTTGACGTTTAAGCCCTACATCGTCAGCAAGGTAAAAGCCAAAAAAAAAGCCTCTGGTGAGCAGGATAAAATGAGAGATAGTGAAATATTGAGACATTAGAATACTTTGCCTTGAACAAAATTTTTTTTAATACAAGAAGGTGGCAAACGAGCAAGCGGTCACCTATGTGATACCCATAGACATCTGCAACGAGCATTTGCGAGTTGCAGATGCGTTGCCTACGTTTTATAGGCATAGAAGGGGATGGACAGAACAATGAACATTACCTTCTCCTATCCATCCCCTTCCTCGACAAATTCTCCTTCCCTTCCCATCGTTTTTTTATTAGAAAAGGGTGGGATAGGTAAGAGGACTAAAATTAGACCTCTGGTACCTCACTCCATAGACGAAACGCAGAATACTTCTACTTCACGCCTGTCTTCTGTGAGGTCGTGGTATTTCACCGGTCAAGCGGGCCTTTCGTGCGTCAGATGTTATTGTTGCGGACTCTACCACTTTTGAAACTACTTCAAAACCGGAACAAAATCATATATTAAACATATCTATTTAATTTTTTTTTATTCTCACTCATCATTTATACACTAACAGCAACTGATGGTTTTGTTACAGCGACTTCCATCATTTCAACTTTTATTTTTAATTTCTCTCTCACATTTGTCATTACAAGCCACGACTTATATGTATATTCTGTGGGCTTATTCCCCACTGCCACGAAAAAACTGCCCGGAATCATCTATCGAAGAAAAATATACAGAAAATTTCTTGAGACATGAAGAGAGATATGATTCGCGGCAATTTTTTCGTTGCAGGTAAGAATAAATTATTCTGGATTTATATTCATATTGATAAAACATATCAATTAACGGGCCAATTTATCCACCAATTCTACTTATTCCCCGTTTATAATAACTTTTGTATTGCTATATACATAGAGTTTGGATGTAGATTTTTAAAGATATAAATAGATATTAGAAACTTTATTCATAAAATACATAAAATTGACGCTCATGTGTAACAAACCCTAAAACGGTAATTTAAAAACGGTAAGACGTTGTAAAATTTATACGCGGAAATATTTACAAATTTGATCGAATGAATCAATCAGCATCCAGGGGTGCTTAGCCTCTTTTTTCACGTATACGTAGTAAACTATAAAACGGTTTACAGTTTCCGTAATATGTTGTATCTTTATAACATATAAAATAAAGTGTGTCGGAGATTTGATGAAAGTTTACAGATCATTTGCGCTGGATGTAAAACTTTACTGGACTTCGTAAGATTTAATAATAAATTTACGACATTTAGGGTAGCTTCGTTTTATTATAACCAAAGGATCAACGTCCTATTATTTTACAAATGATTCGTTTATAAAGTTGAGTTAATTATAACCGTAACATTAAAATCTTTCTTTAAGTTCACACATTTAATATTTTAGCGGGCACCGTTTTGTTAACGTTTGTGAGCTAAACCGAGCTGCTAAATCGACAGTCTTATTTGACCGCTGTTTATAGAGGTAACTTTGTTAAGACTGCCTATCAATTTTGTAGGAGGAAGGCGTGAGGATTAAAACACAAGGCAATTTGGCGTTTAGACTGTAACTCTATGGAATGTTTTATTCGTGACAAACTTCGAAATATGTACTTAAAATTAGTTGTGGGGGATATCGAGCGGCGTGTACGACAAAAGCTTTAGGTCTCTTCAAGCACTCATAGTTCACATGGCAATAAATTTAACTACAACCTGACATTTCTCGACTGGCGTTAAAGAACTGCCAATAAAACACTTATGTTTATGAGGATTAAATTTATGACAGTTGATGTGCTTATACCAGTATACCAATGTGCGAACAACTGCAATATGTTGTTTTCGTGTTTTCTCTTGCGATACTACAATATAATAAATAGCCCGCAAACATTATTGGATCTCTAACAAGTTCCCATCCCTACTAAATTGAATCCAATTGCATTTCAGCACAAGGCATCAACGTAAAAATGTAAAAGCGTTAAATTACTTTTGAATCCTATGCACCTACGAGTATGATTTGATACCACTAATTTTCTTTAAGACTGCATTTAAATAATTCATTTTATCCGCATTTATTATTCACAACAGAAATATATCGTATGAAGGACAAAACTTCAGTCACAAGTATTTGAAAATTTGTCGCAAATATTTCAGGACGAAGTTTTATGAGAATTATTATGAAAGATTACTACGATGAGAAGAATTATTTATGACGTAGTTATGCCATTTCACGTTAACCCTGCCCATTACCCTAGGATAAAGGCGTGAGTCCGTAACATTTTGCCTTTAGTCGTGCATTCGTTTAATGCGAGGCGCCAATGCAAATGACAGTATATGAAAAATTCATTGCATCGCTTAATTCGTATTCAGTACTGCGGCTAATATTATTATTTAATGATATGTATTTTCAGCCTGAATGAATAAACCTAAGGAAAATAATTCCGTGAGCGTATTACTAAGAATCTAATCATAATAAGCTAAGTTATTTATCCCATTACCCCAACATATTCCACGAGCACGACCAACAGACCTGAGTGAACTTACAGTATCATCATCTCTAAGCCCTTTTCGCACTTGCGTAAAGTTGGCATAGTATGCACTACTCTTTCAATATATCTTGGAATCTACTATTGTCCGTCCATTATTTTAAGCACCTTAGGCTAGGCACCCAATTGCGTGGCCCACTTTTGTGGCGCAGCAAAATTACGCTGATTTGCAAGAAAGAAAAATTATAAATAGGCGATGATTTTACGTGGTTATACGGCTTGACCGAGTTTCAAGAGTGAGGTGTCATTCGGTTTGTATTCTCATAAATGTTATAGGGGCTAAATGTTAATTTTTAAATATGCAGTCAGTCGTGTTTATTGATTTTTTTTTTAATAATTACTAGTTTTCCTAACTAATTCTATAATCATTGTTATTCCTTCAGATGTTGATGGTAGTGGCAGTAGTAACTTAACATCAAGTGATCCACTTCATTTGCTTTCTTCTACTATATAAACAAAAATGAAAACATAGAAAAAAATATCTCCTCAACAAATTATCATATAATTAAGTAATACGTAAACACAAGAACAATTGATGTCCGGCCACGTCACCGACTGCAGTCAATATGGCGTCTGGACTGCATCCTACAGTAAACACAATTAATCACTGCCACGATCCGAATGAGCTGTCCATCTACCAAGCAAACTTCTAGCAGATACACTGTAGGGGTCAAATTACAATGTTTTCACTTGATAGATTTACAAATTTAATGTTGTTTCACACAGCCGGCGGGCGCCGTGACACGTGCGATGAAAATATCTTAGAAAACAAATAGAAGGAATCAAATCTAGAATGGCAAAGTATCAAAATTATATTATTTGTAACTTCTGTACCTCTGTACTCGGGTATAGCGACGTAGAGA
>DWLR01005714.1:0-10685 GCA_018246295.1 Papilio alexanor hazarajatica
TACTCCTTGAAGTTCAGTTGCGCAATGATCGAGTGATTGATTCACGCTCTATTTATATACTGTGGTGAAATTCTCTAGAAGCTTCTACATTGTTCTAGCAATCGATCGAAAAAAGTGGCGGGTTTATTAGTTGCCAACCTAATATATTTAAATGTATTTATAATCAGCAACTTGTCCCGGTTTCGTTTATGTAGACAGATGCATCTATAAGGAAAGCTAACTATATTATATACAATTGCCGATAGAAAAACTTTCTATCGACAATATCAGTTTTTTAGTAGTTTTGAAGTTAAGCCGGAACAAACATAAATAAATATTATTATTTCTTTTTATAATTTTCATATCAAGTTTATATCGGTGTTATCGTTTCCTAGAATAATCATTTTAATGTCTAGTAATCTAGTCTAGTCTAGTAGTCTAGGAAATATTTCTACAAAATATTTTCTTAATAATTCCTTAAACAATATCTTAAAACCCTCAGAAAGATAATCTCAGTCGACTGTTGTCATTTTATTATTTAATAATGAAACGGAATTATTTTATTCTAACAACCCAAATATATGATATATAGTATTATAAAGAAAATTAAAGTAATCAAATTTGATTGTCACTTAAATCTACTTATATTAAATCAACATCATCAACATCCTTGTTTTTTTTTCCAAAACCATCGTAATGACTGTAAAACTATCTTTATTAACATATCATTCGCTTACCTCTTTCCTACCACTTCGATTGTGGTTGACACAACACGTTTCCTCCTCCGCTCTTCATACCATGACTATACCAAGTGGCTCCATTTTAAGGCTTCCTCTAATACACTTGTTACGTACTTTATCATTTTCTGTTACATCACAAAACCATTTTAACATTCGCATTTCTGCCGCATGGACTCTTTTGGATAAACATTTCTACAACGTAAAAACAGCTTTCCATTACATATATGTATATATCCTAATATACCATATTATATTACTATACCTAAGTGACCGCTACCCATAGACATCTGCAACAAGCATTAGCGAGTTGCAGATGCGTTGCCTACCTTTTATAGATAGTGGAGGGAATATTGTCATTGGAGGACATTGCCTTCTCCTATCCATCCCCGTCCCCATCAAATTCTCTTTCCTTTCCTACCCTTTTCTTATTACAAAAGTTTGGAAAGGGAAAGAAGTCTGAAATTGGGCCCTCGGCACCTCACTCATCGGAGGAAACGCAGAATAAATTCTACTTCACGCCTGTCTTTTGTGAGGTAGTGGTATTGCACCGGTCGACCGGGCCATTCGTGCAACGGGTGTTGGTGTTGCGGACTCTACCACTGTCAAATAAATCATATGACGGGGGTCAATTTCCATAAAATAAATATATATATTAACTTCACCCTCGATGATGTAACAAAAAGTAACAAAGAAAAGTTAATTTTCCCTTTGTAATGTATTCATTATTTTCTTTATTCGTAAAAAGAAGGAAGTGTAAACTTGAAGAGTTAGTTTACGAGTATTTGCATACTTTCAGTGTCGTGGGGTTCAAGTCGTGAGGCTGTTTGCTGACGTCCCCAACGGGTACACCTTGTACAAATACATCTCAGTCCTGGACATTTGTCCTTTTGTTACCTTAAAATGTCATAGTTCAGCGCCTAGGAATTTAGAAAACTATTTGCCAATACAAATTTAGCAAGCACAAAAACCTTGTAAATTAAAATAGCTATCCAAAACGGTACTATCAGTATCCTTTTAGAACATAATATAGTTTATGAATATCAATTTTTAAACGAAGAATTGTTTATCAATTTTGTTATAATATTTTACAGATGTTACATTTGTCAAATCTCGTACCGGAAAAGATATGGTTCTCTATGATGATTACACGCACACTTTCAAGAGCGAAAGCAAAATTAAAGGGACCACTACCTGGCGATGTTCGTCCCACAATAACAAAGGTTGCCTGGCGAAGGTTGTTCTAGACTCAAGGAAGAAAGTTATTGCGGTCAAAGGTGAACATAATCACCCACCATTTACACGTAATTATAAAATGCATTAAGGCTGTTTTATTCGATTTTAAATTTATAAAATAAATAAGACGTTATGCTTATAACTTTCAGTCAGATTTTCAATGTACGCATTATAGCTGTTAATTAATTTATTAATAATGTATACTTAGATTAAGGTATTTTTAAGAATTTCACTGTCAAGTATTAGATGATTAAGTAAATTAAATATGCCAATAAACGTTTGAACGTGTATTCCTGTACTTATGTTTATTTTATTTTATATATTTTATTATTCAAAATTACTCTTCTATTCAATTTCAAAATTGATTTTTTTTAATTTTGTAGGTTATTTTCTTTTAAAATGTTACTTTAGAAGTAATATTTTGGTGGCAAAACCGTTTGCCAATGGAAAATTTTGCAAGATAGCAAAAATCTTATAAATTTAAATACGATTAAAATTACTATCCAAAACGATAGCATATCAGTATCATTTTTTAACATAATATAGTTATTCGATGTCAATTTTTAAACAAAGAATGTTTTATGAGTTTTTGTATAATGTTTTGCAGATGCTATGTTTGTCAAATGTCGCTCTGGAAAGGACGTGGTCCTGCTTGATCATTACACGCACAGTTTTGTGAGCGAATGTAAAAGCAAAGGGTCTACTAACTGGCGATGCTCGTCCCACAATAACAAAGGTTGTCTGGCGAAGGTCGTTTTAGACTCAAGGAAGAAAGTTATTGCAGTCAAAGGTGAACACAATCACCCACCATTTAACTATAAAATACGTAAAGGCTGTTTTATTCGGATTTAAATATATAAAATAAATGAGAAAGTACATTTATAAACTACGATAAGATTGTATAAACTCTTTGCTTATACAAGTATACTGGCCAGTTGTATCTAAGCAACTGGCCAGTATTTATTTTATATTTACATTCGACAATTTTGTTTTATGTTATAATTGTTTATTCCGCAGCCACCAGAGACAAATTTATTTTAAATTTGTATATTCATTGTATTTCATTTGTAATTGTAAATCAATAAAAATTGTACAATCAAGCAAAATTGTTACTTTTCCTTAACACAGATTTTAAAAGTGTATGTGTATTTTCGTTACTAATTTCTTTATTCGTGGGGTCGAAGAAATGTATGCCTCTGGTCAAAAGATGGCGATGTACCGGCTTATTGTTTAATTGTTATGATTAAGTGGCTGTGTCGTTCTGGATATCTTAAGTGATTATATTAATTCATATTGTTAAATTTTAGAAGATTAAATAAATTAAATTTGCCAGTAAGCAATTGTGAGTGTAATATTTAAGCTTAACTGCCAAAGTAAAGATAATCGTAAAAAACGATGGTACCGCAAGTACCAAACCGTCACCGAAAGTTCAGATCTCATTCTTTCCGATGACAATAAAATCATTACTTTATATGGTGTTCACAACCATTCGTAAATTATCTAAGAAATGAAACACAGTTTCTTAGTTCTTAATAAGTATACTGATCGTCGTTAATCCATGTGTTATAAAATTTTATTTTGTTTGGAAATATTAATATTAGTATGAGCATTGATTAATATAAGATTGTCAGTGTTGTTGAATCATTCTCTATTTTCTGTGAAACCATCCAGCGGTCTGACGTAATCAAGGACTACGTATTTTCACAAAACATGAAAGCTAGTAATTATCAAATCATATTTCAGTATAAAATTTTGATTTGGCAAACGGTTTAGCAACAAAAAATATTTTTTTACATTTCTATGCGCTTTATTTAGCGATTATAAGGTAACATAAACATAGTTTTCATTAATATTACAATTGAAATGATTCATTGCTTATTACACTTCCACGAGATAGATATCTAGATAGATCACACACATTATTTAATAAAATAATTGCTAGCGGTAACTTGTAATCGTTAGGTAAGGCACGTTAGAAGTTAAAAAAATAATTGATCTGGCTAAACCGTTTGCCAAATAAAAAAATGTACAAAGGAACAAAAATCTTGTAAATTAATGTTTGGGGATATAATAATATCCAAGGAAAAAAATTACCAGTCATACAGACGGTTACAAATAATGTTATTAAATATTTTCTTGCTTCCGTGTTTTGCACTACCCAGTTTAATTATTAAACTGGGATTTCTTAGTCAAGAAGATGTAGTTTATTGGTACAAACCATTGAAATGTGTAGACTATTCTTGATATTTAATAAAATGTTATCTTGAAAGTCCTCTAGGGCCTTTTGATAATATATAGTAGTTGGGTTAAATCGCCATTGGCTGAGGAATTTCTGGTTTTTCGTTGTACACGTCATTTCCGGTCAACCGTATGATGAACCTTTAGAAAGATTATGATGATTTTGATCTTGGATCATATATCTTTGAAGTCGATTTTATATCGCCTTTTTATGTCTACTCTATAATAATAATTAAAGTTGTTATAATTAAAAAAAAAAACAACTTAGTTTACGAATGGTTGATCTAGAGATATGACATATCATGCTTTTTAGAGTGATCATGTCTCCTTCGTTTTTTGAGTCGTGGACATTATATACCACATATATGTTCATATATGTAACACATTCTTGGTCTCTATAATTAAACAGATATTCAATAATAACCTTATAATTTTTCTTTGCTTTAAATAAGTTTTTACGTAATGAGGTTTACATGATGTAAACTTTAATAATCCTTATAACCAACTCTGAACCATTTGGGCAAAGCGGCGATAGTTTTGTTTATGAATTAATTTTTTAATTTGTTACAGATTATGAACTGATCCCTATCCCATCTGGGAAGCATCTCCTTCGAATAGGTTGCTTCACATATTCTACGAACTACAAAGATGTATCTGGATATACTAGTTGGTACTGTTCTAAGAGATTCAGGGGGAAGTGTCCCGCTAAAGCCAGGATGTATGACGGTGTCCTTACCGCAATGTATATGAAGCATTCACATCAATAATAAAGGATTGAATAGTGGCAGAGCTACGATCTGGTCTATGGCCGACCTGACGGGGGATTCACCAGCATTATGATACCCTTACATTATTATTACTATAGAATAATAGGGTTCTGTAAATAAATTGTTGTAATAACTGGCTTTAATAAAGACATTCCTGCAATCATTGCAGTGCCTTCAGTTTTTTTTTTTGGTAGCAACAACCAATTAATATATATTCTCGTATCATTTTCTAAATGTACTATTTAAAAAAAAACTTTAAAAAAAATTATCCCACAACAATCTTCAATTATATAGCTAGGCGTTACATTTATTAAGCCGGGAACTTGTGTCCATATGTTTATATGTAAAGCGTATTTATCGCTTACGAATATTAATAATGATAATCTTAGAAAAAAAAATCAGTCAGTCTGTTTTTTGAAAATGTAAAAGATTTGAACCAACACTAACTCTTGTCCATCAAAGTTGTTTTTTTTTTTTTAATTCTCACATTTGTTGCAGATTACCAACTGGTTCCTCTACGATCTGGGAGGTATCTTCTACGAATAGGTTGCCACACATATTCCTCGAACAGCAAAGACACTTCTGGTGTCACAACTTGGTATTGCTCCAAGAGGCTGAGTAAGAAGTGCCCCGCTAGAGCCAAAATGTACAACGGTGTGCTCACCGCAATGTGCAATGAGCACACTCATTACTTCGAAACATAAGGAACATAATAATACAACGATGTTAATCGGCAGAACTCAACAAGACTAGTATGTGGTGTATCAATAAATCTATAAGATTAATGTTTAGAAAATAATCATCGATTTTTATACAGCTTTAGAACTTAATTATAAATTATTAGGTCCTTACATATGAAATTGGCGTTTTGTACGGGAGGAATATATATAGTCAATTTTTTTTTGTAAAATATATTTAATTAATCAAAGTATGCACCTTTGTTATCTATGCACTTTTGCCATCTCATATGTAGTTCATTGATCCCTTTACTAAAAAAACCATGGGGGCGAGAATCAATAAACTCTTTGAAGGCAGTTTGGACTGCCGCATCGGAGTTGAATTTTTTCCTTGTAAGAAGTTGTTATTTTTTTCTAATTTCTTCCACCTACGTAAAGTTACAAAACTTGTTTGGCGTCTGATTAAATTGAGAGAAAGTAGATTTTTATAATACAGTAAATACGTGCCCATAATACAGCAAATGTGTTCTTTTGTGTGGTGATTTTGGATTGCTAATTGTGTCTTGTTGCAGTTGGTTTTAATCATTTTCCGCCCACGAGTTTTGAAATGAAGTATCGGAACCTTGGCATTTCCAGTATTTTCTTTTTACTGCTTCTTATGGACTTGGTGTTTTCAAAACGTTTTTTTAACATCTTTATTATTTTTCAGAGCCCATATTGATTCCAACAAAGGGAGGTAATTATAAATTACAGTACGGTAGCAACACCTACTGGTGCAACTGGCAAAAAGCCAATCCCGCTGACTACAAGCCGCTTCGCTCATGGTATTGTTCTAAGCGCAGCGGCAGGAAGTGTAAAGTGCTCCTAAAAACTTTGCACGGGAGTTTAGTGTCCATATATGGCACACATAATCATTGAATATTAAAGTAATGTTAATTTAGAAAGGTAATTTGTAAATGTGATTTAATGTAGTCGAGTGAACTCGGAATCCTGATGGATTTACAATCATCGTGAAATAATAAATTTGGACAAATGTAAGCGTTTTATTGTCATAATGGAAGGGGATAAGGCTAGGAGGCGTTCACGTGTTTTCGTCATGCGGCTAAATCATGCGAGAGTTGTAAACACGGGATTTACAATGGCGTTGTGCTGCGGCTGAGATAAATCACAGCTTATTTCAACCGTGTTTATGAAACCAATATATTATAGAGTATTAATTCCAAAACTACAAAACTACGCTCCTTTGCTTTGAAGTGATAAAATGCAAGTGGGCGCCTTATCCGATATTGATGAATTCAGATTTCAGTGTTATGATTGAGATTGTGTCATTTTACTTTAATTAAATTAGTGTTTTGTGGTTTTCTTTGACTTTTTGGAATTTTTGGTCTAAACGGGTTCTTTAGTTGAGAATTGTAGTTACAGTATATTTTATTTCTTTGGCGGTATAGGGATATGTTGTGGTGTATAACAATTAGTAAAATTTTTACAATAAACTATCTGGTCTGGACATTTTATGGACGTTTTAGATGCACCGGTTGTAGCTATAGATTTGTATATGCTTTGGTTTTTAAGTCCAACTGGTAAATCGTGTATATTGTAAATATAATTTAAATCAATTTTCTTAAGCATTCCTTTAATTTGAAAATGTTCTGTTTGAAGATATTATGATTAAAATAAAATAAAAATATTTAACACACAAGTAACGATAAATTTTTAGAGAATATGTTTACTATTACTCGATGTTGGTATCTCCGTGAGTTTGAAGTAATGAAACATTTACGTAAAAACATATTCTCTCTCTCTCTCACACACACACACACACACTTTGGAAAAACTAAGAGAACAACATGTTTTTATGTGAATGTTTCGGTAGTAGAAAATCACGGTTAGGCATATTTATAATTTTTAAAACCCTCTAGTGTTCAAATAAGACAACTTTGCGTAAGCTGGTAAATTCAAGACCAGTGCAACTGTAAATGCCTCTTCAAGACAAATAGTGCCAATTCAGTAACATGACGACAGCTAGTAAGTTGTGCTCGTTAAATTTACAAGCTCTTTCCAGACGTACTCTGTACATCTCTGTACCTGAGTGATAATTTATACCAATAAATTCATTTTACTTTCATATTATGATTTACTTTTCAGTTGAATTCTTCCTAACATCGAAAGGCAACTATCATATTCGGTACATGGGGCATTCGTTTTGGTGCAATAAACAACGCACGTTGAGAACAAAGAACTATGGCAGATGGTACTGTTCTAAGAGGAAGAGGAGCAAATGTCCGGTGACAGTCAGGACTATTGCATCAACTGTCATAGATTTCACAGGCCAACATAATCATGATTGATGATGATCATAAACATAGTTGAAGTAACATAAAAACGTTATTAAAATGTCAAGTGTAACAAAAAAGAGCAATAATTAATTACTGTTCACTGACTAATATAATAATTGACACTCCGGAGAAAATTACTAATCGAATGACATCTCACTCTTTAAAATCTGTCCAGCTGTTTAGGTTCACAGGTCATAATGGAATCCGACATAAGTTCATCCATACCCGCAAAAAATCAATTATATAATTGAATATATTATACATATTTCTTTTCGTTATCGAAATAATATACTGATGTGCCAAAATTACTTAATTATATCATAGTGTTTACGAAAAATGCATCTGTACACTGAAAATGTATTATTGTAAATGAAAGTAAATGAAGAAAGAAAACTAAGACGGCGGCGCATTAAAGATATTGTTAAATTTATTCTCAGGCTTATGCTGCATTCTGCAAAATATTGTTTCCTTTTTCCCTCCTTAGATATATACTTTTTCTATTTCAGGTTTTTCTTATATTGGGTTTTTTGTTTCGTTTTACGTATGTTATGAGGAACAGAGAATAGCACGTGAAAAGGAGTTTTGAAATGTAATATGTCAGCGGGGATAGGCCGTAGAAAAGATAGATGGACCATGTGAAAGATCACACGAGTAAGATGAAAGTGACTTGCAAAACGATAACATGTTTTGCAGACTTCACATAAATTAGGAACGGGGCAGGGAAGTGATTATGATCTCTACGTGCTGCTTCGACTTTTAGCATCAACTCCTCCTATAAAGGCACATCTGTTGAATCTTTTAAATCTATATAATTCGCGATGAATGTACTGTTTTAAAGATATTTAAGATTAAACGTGTAATAAACAATATAGAATGGTTTAAATATTAGTGTTTAATATGATAATATAAATATAATGTGATTTAAATAATAGTTTATAGTTTATCCTTTAGGTAATAATTTTGATAGAAATCAGTTAATTTCAACATGAAGCGCTAAATAAGCGAATCGTAAAAACGTTACATGTTTGAACCACCTATCGGTCTACTTTAAATTTAATAATTTTACATGGCACTACAATGATATTGTTTGACTGCCGCGCCTCGGTCGCACGCAGCGCTGTGGCTTTTCTGAGACTGGCCACTAGGTTACTATACGTATTGGGAACCATTGCGGCTTGCCGCGTGTGGCTGGTATAAGTGCGTATGAAATCTCAATGTCAAAGTTTAATTTGTTACAGTGATTTTAGTCAAATCTTTCTCCGGCAAGGATCAGATCATCTACGACAACACGAAATTCTATAAACAATACGAGATTGGCTCCAAGACAAGATGGCGATGCACCAAGAGGGGTTGCAATGCTTCCCTTTACACAGTTGGAATAGAAATAGTAAAACTTAAAATGAATCACAATCATCAACATTAATATGAGAACAACATTAAGATGAATTTAATACACTTTGAAAGGTGTTTTATGCCTTAATATATGTATTTATTAAGCCGTATAAATACTTTGTTCATATTATAATATACGTGAAAACCAGAATTAATCTAGGATTGGTATCGACTTGAAGATGAAGAATGTTTATGAACCTATATATGCGTAATATCTCTAATAGACATTTACATATGTAAATAACATATTTTTAGTAAATATTCTTGGAACACGTGTAACATATTTTCATTCGAAATATAATAGGTATCAAAATAGCATTTTACTTACAATTTATAATAATTACAATTCATAATTACATTAAAAAATATTTTATTTCTGTAACTAATACTTATTTATTGTTTCTTCAGAGGGGTCATGACATAATTTAGAAAGGTTGTTGTATAGGATTTTTTTTTGTCAGAACCCGTCTATTCTTTCAAAGCATAAAGAAGATAGCAAGGCAATGTGATCAGCTAGTTAACTTTTTTTTTGGTCGGCGATGTGCCGCCCTCTCGTTCCTGAACTACCAATGTAAGGGGCATTGGTAGTTCAGGGACTTGGGGTTTATTTCTATCTATTTATTTATTTCTTTACATTTACAAATACAATTTTCTACTTTTTTCTTATCTCTTTATTAACATTTCTTACATATTATTTCTAATATCTGTTACTATACTATTTCCAATACCTTGTTTCTGTCTAATTAACAGTGGCCACCGAAAAGTTTATTTCACATTCATTTGTCAGTCGAAAGAAGGTGAATAACATTATTGAAATAGTCTTTAATAATTAGTTAAGATGTGAGAGGTAGACCGCTCGTATATATTTTTGCCGGCGATGATATGAAAATGCCTACATATTTAGCTCTGAATAAATTATTACTAATTAAATTATTTTTAAATAAAATGTTTATTGTTTCAGTGTTTTTCTCAAAATCTGTCACCGGTAACGATCAGATCATTTATAACAGCATTAAATTCTTTAAACAGTACACGAATGGCGTGAAGACAACATGGCGGTGCACCGAGAGGGGGTGCAATGCTTGCATGTATACATTGAATATGGAAATAGTCAAGGTTAAAATGAACCACAACCATTAAAATCTGTCATTTATACGATTGTGTTTTTTTTTTGCTAGAGAAATATTTATTCGAGTAATGTCACACAATGCCATCTCACACTAATTTTAGATATTAGAAGGACGTTACATATCCACCACCACCACCACCTCAGCCTATGATCGTCCACTGCTGGACATAGGCCTCCCCCATTGATAACATCAT